>KV454014.1:1070709-1126828 GCA_001661245.1 Pachysolen tannophilus NRRL Y-2460
TNTNTTTTTTTGCAATTTTTAATTTTTTCGGGGTATGCTAAAATTCGCGAGAGCTCAAAGAGCCCAAAAACCCCAAAACCCCCAGCGATGAAGGCGCGAGAAGAGCAATTTTAAACCCGGCAGAATAGAAAGAAAAGAAATAAGAAGAATATAGGGTCTAAAAACCTAACTTTTTTTAAAACAAATGAGAATGAATGTTGTGTGTATCATATAATTTATTTGTATTTTTATCTTTTAATGCTGTAAATGATTGAGATTTATTTTTATTCTTCCTTTACGTAATTATCATATACTTTAGTTTTTTGTATAAAATGATGAGATGTTAAGCGCCGTTGGAATTTTACAAGTCACAAATATAAGTCACAAATTGCCTAATTAAGAGAACTGCTGCGGGGAATTTGAAACTGCCTTGAGAGAAATCCGAAATGGCTATGCTTCGGAGCAAGGAAATTCATAGCTTAAATCTGATTGTTTCTCCTGTATATAGTCATTTTACTCAACTGCAGTCTTTCGCTGTTTTTAACGAAAAGGCGAGAAAAAAAAATTTTAAAAAAAAGTAAAATAAATCACGGGTCACTTGTACCTTACTCCAATTTGGCAGATTTTTTCCGTTTTCCTTTTTTGGATTTGTGACCATGTCTGCACTACCTTTGTGTTTTTTTTCCCTCTTTCAAATATTTTGACTTTTTAACTAACTATAACTTTACTAGAAATAAATCATGATTTGAATAAATTCTGGGAAAGTTACACCAGATTATATGATACTGGACAGAAACACCAATAGTTGATAAATTAAACCATTTTGGTTGTTATTCTTTTTTTTTTTTTTTCTTTATGAAAAAACTGATGATTTATTTTGAAATTATTTCTATAATTTTTTTTTTTAGTACATTTTAGAAGGAAAAAATTCGCACTCTGCAAAATCTTTACCCTTTTGGGAATATTGATGCGACCTGATAAGATAACATTCAAATAACAATGTAATCCATATAAAAACCAAACAATTTTTCATCATATTACTATGTGATTTGTAGTAGTTGTTGTGTGTCTATAATTTTTACTTTTAACCGGATCTCTACTATTGAAAATGGGTGTTACTCAGTCACTTTATAAGAATATTTCAGAAAGGGTTTATGAATTCAATAAGAGTAGTGGTAACAATGGGGTACCTGGTATTCAGTTAATTTTATTGGGGATAATTTTAAGTATATTATCATCTTCTTTAACTTTAAAATATCTTCATAAACAAAAATTTAAGAGTAGTATTAAGCCATTACCCGCGAAATTAGCAAATAATAAAGAAAGGAGATGGGGTCATTGGAAGCCAGAACTGTTCAAGGCACCAATACCAAAACCGTATCCTGATTGGGATTTTAAAACTACTAGACCTATACCATATCGTGCTTTTAAACATAAATATTTTGTTAATATGGGGATTAGATCAATGGATTGGAATGAATGGATCGAATTAGATAATGAATGGCAAAAATATCATGATCTTAAATTACATAGAATTGCTACAAAGAATGAACAACTTTATGGTACAGAACCTGAAGCACGTCCTGCGGCTTTAGAATTATTAAATGAATTTTATCAATATTTACCTAATAGATATCCAAAATTATTTAAACAAACTACAATTGGTCTTGATAATTTAGTAACTGGTGAAAGTTTTAATTTTTTCGATCATCCTTTACAAGAAGATCCAATGTTAATGATTGCTAAATTAATTCAAGATGATATTGCAGTAATGGTTGAACTGGAAGATGGTAATTATTATTTAAAAGCTGGTGCAATAATGTTGGCAGGTTTCTGGAGGTTAAAAGATAAATTACATCTTTGTTTGAGTGATATTCATACTTCAGGTGATGTTCCAAAATATAGCACTCATTTAAAAGCTGGTATGGAGAAATTTTTCCAAAGACAAACTTGTGATAAACCGGTAGTTAGAAATAATTATTTTATTCAAACTGACAACAATTTGGCATGGTCAGATTCCATTGGAGATGAAAGTAATGATAGCATTGGTTGGTATACGGCACCTAAGGTTAAAAATATTGAAAATTGTTATTTTAGAAGTGAAAGACAATCTGTGAGAAGGTTACCAATTAGTGGTGCTATGATATTTACCGTAAGAACATATTTCTTACCAGTGGAAGAATTATGTAAAGAACCTTTTGTACCAAGGAGATTATTTGATGGTATAAATAGTTGGGACGAAGATGTTAAAGAATACAAGGGATATGAGCTGTTCAAAGATATATTAATGCCTTATTTAGAAAAGAAGGCAAAGGAACAAGAACTGCAAGGTTATACAATCGAAAATGAGAAAAATTGTTATCCTTATTAGATATAGACATTTTTATTTACTATGTTTTTTTTAATGAAAACGTTTTAACAACAACAACAAAAAAGAACTTAAAAGAGATTCTCTAGAGCTTATTTATCGTATATTTATTTAGATTAATCTATGCTGGTGGTAAAAACATACCGTATAAACCTGTTTGAACTGTAATCCAAATAACAGAATAATATATAAAACTTTTTGAAAAATTGAAATCATTAATAGTGGGTTTACCTTTTTTCTCATTGATGGAAAGTAATTTATTTGTATTTTCTGTTATGAACAAATCAGCCATATACCAATAACTAATTGGTAAGAAAGTAGATATTCTGTTAATTATTTGAACATGCCAAAAAAATAAATTTAAGAATAAATATATTGTAGAAATTATTAAAATTACTTTTATCTTTATTAAGCATGGGTATTTGTATGTGAAATAAAACAATGAATTTATAATGACAATAATTGTTGGTAAACAAAATAAAAAATTTGGTATATTATTTAATGTCCAATATTTTAAAAATCCAGTATTCCAATAATTTGATTGTGCAAACAATAATAAAGATGGAATTTTATTCAGACACCATAAAGTTCTTTCTGGACAAAATTGAAAATATGGTATCACATTTAACAGTGAAAAAGATATGAAAACTTGGAAACCTGTTAATAATGACCATCTTGCGTTATTCAAATTTTTGTAATAAAAAAAATTGTTTATTAAATCAAATAAATATAATATTCCTAATAACAATGTATTACTTCTTGTTAAAACTGCAATTGAAGCAAAAGTTCCTGATAAAAAATAAGGAAAAATTTTTTTAATTTCATATGATTTATCAAAATTATATTTTAATGAAATTTCTCTTAAATATAAGCTTGTAAAACTTAATAAAGAACAAAATGATTCACTATATGTTGTTGTTAAAAAAATTCCTGCTGGTGAAATTATGAAAAATAATGAAGAAATTAAACTTAAATTTTTAACTCTTTTTTGTAAAGGATTTAATGATTTAAAACATGTAAAAGTCAATTCATATAATATAATAGATGATGAGAAATGACATAAATTTGTAATCATTAATGCAATTATGAAATTTTTATAAAAAGATTTAATTTTTAAAAAATTTATTAATCTCCACCATAATGGACCAAATACATATTCATGTTCAAAGATTATATCTTTTTCTTTATCAAAATTAAATAATTTTGTAAAATAAATGTTATCCCATTTTATTAAATTATTTAATAAGATATTGTTCCAATTATTATCTTGTAAGTAATTATTTGCTGATGTATCAAATTGTACAAATACAATTTTTATTATTACAAATTGAAAAATTTTAATGATTAAAAATAACTTTAAAATAATCTTGAACGATTTAAAATCAATATTCATATTTTATAAACCACAATTGAATAAAATCATTTATTTAATTAATAACGTAGTAGCTAACTAGATATATATATATATATATATAAATTATTTATTTATTTATTTTTACTTTTTTTTTTTTTTAGTTAACTTTTTTTTTTTTTGATTTTTCACTTTAAATAATTGTTTCAATTTCTTTGGCGTAATATAATGCATTTTTAATAATCAATCTATTATCAATTTCTTCATCATTTTTTTCTTCATTTTCTATTTTTTCTTTATCGAAATAAATGATATTATCTTTTAAGTACCAATTTTTATGATCATTAATAATATTTAATACTTGATCATTATCGGTATTATTATTATTTAAAAATAATAAATTTTTTAAATTTTTTAATGGTAAAAATTTATAAGTTTTTTCAAAATTTTTACAAATTTCAGATCTAATTGAATTTAATAAAATTTGTTCAAAAATTGTAAATTCTTCACATGCAATTTTATCATCTTTATTTTCAAAAAATTGGAAAATTTTAAAATAATCACCATCAATAATCCATTTTTCTAAATTTATTGGGAATTTTAAATATAAATCTTTTTCTAAATCATCTATTGTCTTTGATTCATTTTGAAAATATTCCAATTCTATATGAAATTTATCCAATTCACCATTTGATAATAATAATAATAAATATAATGAAATTAATTTATTTTTATTTTTAGAAATTGTTAAATTATTTAATTTATAAAAAAATTTTAATTGTAAAATATAATTTTTAAAATTTTCAAATTTTAAAAGATTAATTGAAGCTAATGCTCCAATTTCTAAAATTGATCTAGTTATAATTAAATCATTTGTATTTTTATTATTTATTGGAACTAATAAATTATTATTGATCAATTGAATTTTAATTTTTGAAAGTAACAATTGACAATTCTCATAATCTTTTGAATCAAAAGATGTAGTTAATTGTCTTGTTAAATTTTCTAATGACATCTTTCTTTTTTTATTCTCGATTTTTTAAAAATTAAAAAAACAACCAACTAAGTAACCGCTGTTAGAAAAAAAATTATTATCAATTTATAAAATATATATATAAAAAAAGGTTTTTAAAAATAAAAAAGATAAAATGAGCATTTTGTTTGCCACCACCCATTACAGAGACAAAACAACATTTTAAAGAACACCCTTTAAATTAAAACTAAAAAAACAAACAAGGGCGCTCCATCTCAACAATTACTCTTTATCCCTTTTTCGTACTATTAGACCTCGTGTCCACGACTCCCTTTTTTTCTTGATTTTTTTAATTTTTCTCTATCTCACATGTTTTGACGTCACCATTATTAGCAAGAAAGAAATAAAATATAAACCCGCCTGCAGATCAGGTTAAGCTTAGCTAAGTAGCTAGCTAACTAGCTACTACTTCTTCTTTTTCTCTTTTTCTCCTCTTCCCTTCCTCCTTCCTTGCACGGAGAATTTCGGAAAACGAAAATTAAGATTTCCAAATCACAACACATAACATCAACAGAGCATAGTTTTTTTTGGTTTTTTTTTGACATGGAGAAAACATTTGCTTATCAAAATTATTTGATGGTATCAAAAACAAAGGAATAAATAATATATTAAATTAAATTTAATTTAATTTAATTTTTAAAAAATAGATATAGAAATATTTATATAGTATTTAGAAAAAAATTATTGTTGACTTACATGTTTTGCTTGTTGTATTTGGTTAATCTGATTAATTGATTTGTTGACTTTTTGCACTTTTGCAACGTTACAATGACAGCTTCAAGTAACGGCGGTAAAGTGCATAATAATAATAATAATAATATTGATGATACCAAGTTAAAGAACAAGCCGTATAATAATGGTTTAGAAGAATATAATAATCATAATATTAGTGAGGGCGCTATGAGCTCTCATACTCAAAAATTTAAACTTTTCAAAAATTGTTTGAAGAATCCTTTTAATAAAAATGGGAATAATAATAATAATAATAATAATGGGGTGTTAATTACACCCCCGTCATCAAAACATAGTAAATTAAAGGATATACCGAATATTCGTACAAATTTGGTTGCATTTTCATCTTCTTCTTCATCATCATTTTCATCAAATACAACACATACAAATGGTATTAATGATGCAATGCTCCGCGGTTGTGATGATGACGATATGGCATACTCATCAGCATCATCATCTTTATCTTCTGAATCTCTTAATTCAGATGGGGAAAGTGAATCCAAGTTGAAAGAATTGGAAGAAAATGAAAAAGACTATTGTTCTGGTGGGTATCATCCCACTTTTATTGGAGAAAAATATGGTCCAAATGATAGGTATACAGTAGTTAGAAAATTAGGTTGGGGACATTTTTCAACTGTATGGTTAGCATTCGATAATAAAACATCAACTCATGTTGCTTTTAAAATTGTTCGCTCAGCTAAACAATATCATGAAGCAGCTTTGGATGAAATAAAAATATTAGAAGCAATCAATGATGGAGATGATTCACATCCGGGGAAAAGACATTTGGTTAAAATGTTGGACCATTTTGTCATAAAAGGTCCAAATGGTCAACATGTTTGTATGGTTTTTGAAGTCTTGGGTGAAAATATGCTTAATTTGATAAATAAATTTAAAGATTTCCAAAAAAATCAAAAATTAAATATTAAAAGTTCAGGCAGAAATAATTCGGCTTCTTCTTCTTCATATCACAGCAATAATAATAATTATAATAATATTTATAACACAACACCCACTTCTTCATCATCAGCATCTTTTTCTTGTCAGAATGGTGGATGTGCAGAAATTGAAGCTGTCTTAAAAGATATGCATGGAGGGTTACCGATTCAATTGGTAAAACAAATAACAAAACAATTATTGTTAGCTCTTGATTATCTTCATTCAAAATGTGGATTGATTCATACAGATTTAAAACCTGAAAATGTTTTGATTGAAATTAATGATGTTGAAAAATTACTCAAACTTATAGAATTAGATGAAAAAAAGAAACGTAGAAATTATATTTCAAAATTAAACACTAATTATGGTATTAATAGGAGACGCAATAGTGCTCAGCAAGATCAAAATATTAATTCTGGTGGTCGTCATAAATCTAGAAGATCAATAACAAAATATTACGATTCTCCAGTTAGATGCTCAAAACCACTATCATCGCCTTTAACTATTGAAGAGAATATATTTAGATCTTTTTCACTTGCAAGCAGAAATTCGTTTTCTAGTAGTCATAGAAGCAGCGTTAGCAAGGATAATTCTTTTAATAATAACAATAACAGTACTGAAGTCATTAATGGTAATGGTAATGGTAATATAATTTTTAATTCTGAAATTTTCAGATTAACTGAAAATAGTTCTTTATCTCAGGATATTGGTATATCACCAAGAGAAATGGCCAATTCAGCAGAAAACTTACGCAAGAATAAGAAATCTTTAGATGAAAAATATTCTTTAAAAGATGAAGAAAATTCATCAGAAGCTTTAACAAAATTGTCAACTAGTTTTGGATCATTATTTTTGGAAAATAAAAATGAATTATCAAAATGGTATCAAGATGAATATTGTAACAGTGTTGATTTAAATAATCTGATTTCAATTAAGATAGCAGATTTAGGTAATGCTTGCTGGTCATATCATCATTATACCAATGATATTCAAACTAGGCAGTATAGAGCACCAGAAATAATTTTAGGTGGTGAATGGGGTTGTTCCACAGATATCTGGTCTGCAGCTTGTTTAATTTTTGAACTTATAACTTCTGATTATTTATTTGATCCCAAAATTGGTGCTTCTTTTGGTAAAGATGATGATCATTTGGCTCAGATAATGGAACTTTTAGATTATGCTCCTCATAAAGATTATCTTTCAAATTGTAAAAATGCAAAGTCATTTTTTTCTAGATCAAACGATAGTGATTTTTGTTTTTTGAAAAAAATTAGAAACTTGAAAATTTGGAAATTGGACAAAGTTTTACTAGAAAAATACCATTTAGACGAGTCAGAAGCTGATGAGATTTCCGATTTACTTGTTAATATGTTAAAATTCGAACCAAAAGATCGTATGGATGCTGCTGGTTTATCAAACCATTCATTTTTGTCGAATTGTAATGTAGATGAAGGTGTGGACAAGGAATATGGCAGCAAAGGTGAAGATATTAAAGGATGGTATTATGAATATAAGGCTAGCAGATTGTGTTGTAATAAGAAAAAGAAAAAATCAGAAAAACTTCTCTGTGGAAGGAAAAATCATGTTGATGCTAAGGCACCAATGGAAAAGTTAGAACCCGGAAATGGCAAAGAAGTGCTTTTTGGTGTTTATTAACATATTTCCGTTTGAAGGAAGAAATTTTATTAGTTATTTTGGGAGGAGTTAATATTATTATTATTATTATTATTTGATATCGTTTTTAAGAAAAAGTAATGGGTTAGGATACGGATGTTTACAAAGGGGTCGTAACAGAGGAGAAAAAGTCATTTTATTGGGTTTATTTATTTATTTTGAGTCGTTAATCTTTTTTTTTTTTTTTAACGCTTATGCTTTCATTTACATTTAGGATCATATAACATTTATTAGAGAATTCAATAATACTTTTAGATACTTTTTGTTCTTTGAAATTATATTTTAGAGATGGAAAAGTTTAATAATGATCACTTTGGGTTTTCATCTATAAGTTTATGCGAGTAGAATTCGAAATTATCTTCTTCGGAAGATAAATCTTCCTCATTGTCATCGTCATTATTTAACCAAGAAGGAGCACCGTTATTTTTTGTTGACTGATTTTCAGAATTATTTTCATGATTATCATAATTTTTCATTCTATCCTTAAATGAGCTGAGCATCTTAATGGTTTCTTGTTCTCGGGCTTCTAAAGCAGATTTATCTAATTTATGTCTTCTCCGGTTACTATTCAGGTTCTTTTGGGAAACTATCGTAGAACTATTATCCTTGGATTCGCTTTTTTCCAAAACTGGAGGTGAAATGACCTTCAGTTTTTCTTTATTTTCTTTATCTTCTATTATTTTAGAATCTTCAACTTCTTTATTCACTACTAATCTTTCATCATTCAACAATTCATGAGCAGATTTCATTTTCAAGTTAACAGATTCATCTAGATTACCTTCTTCTTCAACATCTTCATAATTCAATTTCACTTTTATTTTTTTCAGCTTTTTTTTATTCTTTGTCGTAATGGTTTCATTGGTTTTCCTTTTCTTACTATCTTCAGAATCTAAATCATCAAAATACTTTATTATGACCTCGCATTTTGTAATAACTGCTGGATATAAAGGTTCTTCTCCATTCAATTCTCCATCTGCTATTTTTAACACATTATAAATGGTATCACCAACAACCTTACCAAAAACTGTAAATTTATTATTCAACTCACTAGTCTCTCGCAATGTTATGAAAAATTGGTCATTGTTGGAATTGGGTTTATTTCTATTAGAACTCCCTAAGATACCTCTTCTGTTGAATCTTAATCTTGAATGAAATTCATCTTTGAAAAACAGTGATTCTTCTTTCAAAGGTTCATCTATTTGAATTATAAAATCTTTAATAATCTTATTAAATTTACAACCGTTGAATTTTTGAGAAATACAATTTTGTATAAAATTTCTTGAAGTTATTGGTGTTTCCTTTGCCCATAATTCAATCTCTATGGGTCCCTTTGTTGATTGCAAGATCACTTTAGCTGTTGTTGGTGGTTCTGCCATATCTCTCTTTTACTTGTTGAGCGAATTTATTATCTATAAAGATTTATCCTGTAAAAGACTAATAGAAAAAAAATCATATAAATATAATATATATATATATATATATTTATACCGGGAAACACATACAACTAGTATTCTTTTCTGTTTTAAATTAATAATAATTTTTTGAATACAAGATAAGAATCAATGGTTCCAAAAATCTTTATGATCTTTTATAATTTCTTCAAATAATTCATCAAATGGACCTATAATTTGAATATCTTTTTGGCCTCTCAGAGCAACACTTCTAGAATCCAAATTTAATGTCATGTTTTCTGGATTATCATTAGTCAATTGTAACAATTTCTGCTCTTCAGCTCCATAGACAATTCTTCCTATATTACTCCAATAGCATGAACCAAAACACATTACACATGGCTCAAAGTTGGTGTACAAAGTACATTTCCAAAGAAATTCTGGAGGAAAGTTACTCCATGCAATTCGACAAAGTGTTGACTCTGCATGATTTAAAGTATCAATATTTCCCTGGGATATTAAAACTTCTTCATTATCTGGTCCTACAAGAATACAACCAAATGGATGCTTATGTAGAAGGGTTTTCGCTCTGTTAGCTGTTTTGATCGCTGTTCGGAGATGTTTGATCATAAGTTCTCGCGATGGGAGAGGTGATCTTTCGGGGAAGATATTAACAGTGGAAGACATTTTTTTTTATGAGAAACAATGAATACTAATATTTATATATGAATTTGTTGTTGGTAAATTTGATTCAAATTCAACTTTGTGAATGACGAGTGAAAAGAAAGAAAAAAAATAAAAAATAAAAAAAACTCTGATAACTAGATAAATAATAATAAATAAATAAATAATAAATAAATAAATAATAAATAAATAAATAAATAAATTTTCTCACTTTAAATATTGAACAAATTGAGTGAATCTTTTGGAGTATTAACATAATCTCTCAATTTTTCAACTTCTTCTTTGGAATAAACAGTTCTATTTTCTGTCTGTGAGGAATGGAAGATTACTGGTTTTACATATCTGTATAAATATTCTGATAATTCATCTGCAACCATATCCAAATCATTAAAAGTCTTACAATTTGGATCTATAACTTGATTAATATGAACTCTTGTCAATTGATCAGTATTAAATCTTTCTTGTGAAGATAAAACTTGTCTTACTTGAGCAACAAATTTAACTAAAAATTCAGGAATTGGTAAATAATAACCAGCAGAAGCAGGGTAGTAACCTCTTTGATCAATATGAATAATATGTTTAATCATTTCTCTTAATTCCAGCTTTGAATAACGTTCATTACCATATAATTCAAAAGTTTGACCCATAGTAGAATCATCATAACCAATTTTTTCCAACAGTTGTGCCACTTGAGCTCCATGAACTGGGTAAACTTCTTTTTTAAAAATAATATTACCACCCAAGACTTTAATTCTTAATAATTCATTTAAAAATCTTGAATTTCTACCATACATTGGAGCTGGTCTAACAATTGTTGCATCTGGGTAAAAATCTTTAACAACTTGTTCACTTAAACCTTTTGTTGCATAAAAAATTGATTCTGAATTTGGATTTGCATTATAAGAAGAAACATGAATAAATCTTGGAACACCTGCTTCCCTTGATGCTTTAGCTATTCTTCTTGCAGCTTCAATATTTACATCTGCCATTGAGAAATTTTTGGTCCAATGTTCAGAACCAATCAAATTAAATACAATATCAGAATGCAGAACACTTTTAGCAATTGAATCTAAATTTCTAATATCAAATTCCATAAAATTAACAACTCCTAAATCTCCATTAACTTTTAATTGTCTTTTAAGCATAGCATTTCTAAAAGGAACAACAGTAATAGTCCCATGTTTAGCTAACTTGGCAACCAACTGACGACCTAAAAACCCAGACCCACCAAAAACTGTTGCCGTATACCCAGTTCTTGAAGATCTGTTCCCTTGACCTACCGCTGTTACAATCTTACCTGCACCTGTAATATTGACATCTGATTTTAATGGGAAAAGTGATATATACCTCCTACTATTTCTGAAAAAACAAAATTTGGAAATATTAACCTCACTAACCTCACTAACAACTCTAAAAGCTACTTTCAACACCATTTCCTATCCATCAACTAATAGATTGATCAATCTACCTAATCCAATAATAATTACAATATCAATTTAATATATATATATCTTATTTAATCTTACTGGTTTACAATAAATTATCATTTTATAAACTCACTATTTGATATTTCGAATACTACTTTTTTGTTTATTTCCACCATCAAAAAAGAGCATTTTTTGATGGAATTGAAATGAATATATATAATAATAATAATAATAATAATAATAAAAAGAAAAGAAAAGAAAAGAGAAGATGTCTTGATTTCTCGTTGTCGGCAGTTGATAGTGTGGATCAGTGTTTTCCCTTTGTACGTTTATGTCTTAATTCTTTTTGTTGTTTTTCGATTTCTGGATCGAACAAGATGAATTCATCTAAACCTTTACCTGCAGGAACCATTGGTAATACTGGGACTTTTTTCTCTACCCAAGCATCCAATAAGACTGGGCCATCTGTGTTCAACCATTCTGCTATACCTGGGATCATATCTTCTTGTTTTACAATTCTAATTGCTTTCATACCCATTGCTTCTGCCAATTTTACAAAATCTGGATTTGTTTGATGAGTATGTGAATAACGATCTTCATAAAAAAGAGATTGCCATTGGGTGACCATACCTTGTTCTTCATTATTTAAGACACAAACTTTAATTGGTGCATTTGCCTGTACAGCAGAGCTTAATTCAGTAAGGGTCATGTTTAATGAAGCATCACCATCAATATCAATAACTAAAGCATTTGGTTTTGCAACTTGAGCACCAATTGCAGCAGGAAGACCATAACCCATTGTTCCCAAACCACCAGAGGTAATAAAAGTTCTTGGTTTTGTCCAATTGAAATATTGAGCAGTCCACATTTGATGTTGTCCAACACCAGTGGTAACAATAACTTCTTCTTTATTTTTCATCAGATGCAGTTGTTTTGAAATTTCAGAGATTAAAGTTTGTGGTTTTATAGCAGAACCTGGTGTTTCTAATTGATATGTATATGGATATTTCAATTTCCATTCTTTAATTTGATCAAACCATTCTTTTCTTTCTAATTTAGTAACTGGTTCAATAATTGGTATGAATTTTTCTAAATTATGAGTAACATCACCTTCTATAGCTTCTGTCAGTTCAACAACTTTATTTATATTTTTTGGTTGAATTTCAAAATGTATAATTCCACCTCTTTTCTCCAATGCAGCTAATTTTGCTTGTGGAGCAAATTTATTTATATTACCAGTAACACGATCATCAAATCTTGCACCTAATGCAATAATACAATCTGAATTTTGCATTGCCATATTTGCTACAGCTGATCCATGCATACCTAATAAATCTAAAGATTTTTCATCATTTTGATTAAATGCACCTAATGCTTGTAAAGTTGTTGTAACTGGAATTTGAGCTCTATCAGCCAATTCTTTTAATTTTTTAGGTCCTAATTCTGAATTTAAAATACCTGCACCAACATATAAAACTGGTTTTTTCAGTTTATTTAATAACAGTGCAGCTCTTTGAATTGAACGCATTGTAAATTCATTTACTGCAGCTTCTGTAATTTCTTTTAAAGTAGATGATGGTAAAGTTGTATTCACAGGAATAGCTTCTCTTAAAATTGCAGCAGTAACATCTTTTGGTAAATCAACCAATACAGGACCTGGACGTCCAGAAGTCAGGATTTCAAAAGCTTCATTTATACGTCTTGGTAATTCTGCAACCGATTTTACCATCACATTCCATTTTGTACAAGATCTCGATATACCAACAACATCTGCTTCTTGGAAAGCATCGGTACCAATTGCCGAAGTTGGGACTTGCCCCGTAAATACAACCAATGGAACACCATCTGCCAATGCATCTGCCATTGGTGTGACAACGTTTGTAGCACCTGGACCCGAGGTGACCAAGACAACACCAGGTTTCCCCGAAGCTCTAGCATAACCTTCAGCCATATGACCTGCTCCTTGTTCATGACGAGGCAAGACAAACTTAAAATGAGGCGAATTATAAATTGCATCAAATACAGGTAAAATGGCTCCACCAGGATATCCAAATACAGTATCAACTTTATGCCTAAGCATCATTTCATGGAAAACTTGACCACCACTCAAACCAATAAACGAATCATCCATAAGCAGCTGCTGCGAGTGTGTACTTTTTGATTTCGATTTCCCAGTTCTTTGAATCGGCAGCAGCTGTTGGGGCTGGGGCAGCTGGTGCTGCTGTTGGTGCTGCAGCTGTTGATTCAACAGTTGTTTCTGATCTTTCTCTTGCTCTTGATTAAAAGAAGGCAGCGGTGTTGGCCTCACAGCAGCTGCCCCATGAACTGCCTGAGCTGCCAGAGCAGCATTATAACAAGCCACTGAAGATGTTAATGATCTTTTCGCAACAGCGGTGAAAATTTTACAATGTATATTTGGTTTTATAGTATTATAAATCATAACCCCTAATTTAAATAATAATGAAAAATTAAAAAAAAAAAAATAATAAATGGGAATTTTAATACAGAAAAAGTATCAATGTAAAATAAAAATAAAAAAATAAAAAATCAAATAAAACTACCCAAACACTTTTTTTTTTTAATCACTTCTTACTTATCTATCCTATCCTTAACCTTTTCTCTAATGATTTTACAAAAAAAAAAAAATTTTTTTATTTATTGTTAAAGATGAACAAAATTGTGGTATTATATATTTTTAGTGAAAAATTTATAGTTTTATACAAAGAAAAGAAAAAAAAAAATTTAAAAAAAAAAAAAAAATTTTTTTTCGTGCGCATGCGCAGAAAAAGAGTCATAATAAATACCGATCAAAACTATGAAAATGAATATGTCCTCTTGTCCTGTCTTTCACCGGTCTTTTAATTGTTTCAATTGTTTATTGACTATTCATTTTTCTTTACAAGTGGAAAGTTTTATTTTACGGTTTATGAAACAATTGGTAGATTTGTGTTGTAGTAAAAGTACTTATTAATTGTAAATTAACTCTTGTAAAACGAAAAAAGAAAAAAAATTTATTTTGAGTTTATATTTATTTATATTCTTAATGGCCGGTAAGCGGTAAGCGGTGAGCGGTACGGTGTGAATTGCGAATTGTGGGGCGGTAAATAGTGAGTGTTTTGGGCGGTAATGTTTTTGGGCAGTGACATAAACTTTTGATCTCTTTTAAAGGGCTTAATTTTTTTTTCGATTACTTTCGATTACACGACTTTTTTTCACTTTTCTTTTTTTTTTTTTTTTTTTTTTACAGTGCGGGGGAGAAAACGGAAAAAAAGAAACGGAGCGGAAAAGGGACCTTCCCCATTTGGGCTTATTTCGAAGTTTTGTGCTTGTCGGTGCACTACCTAATGATAATGTACTTGTTTTGATATTAAGTGCACGATTTTATGTGTTTTCCTCTTTTAGCGCTTTGTATTTCAAACCACTACTTTTTATTTTTCTTTTGAAAAAAAATTTTTTGGTCGTGCGATTTGGAGCGAAAAAATTTTTCAGCCCATAAAGAAAAAAAAAAGAGAAGAAGAAGAAGAAGAAGAAGTTGATGAGTTTAGTTAGTTTTATACGTTAAAGGTATAGGCGCTAAGTTCTAAGTTCTAAGTTCTAAGTTCTAGGATTTAGGTTATTAAGGCTGATAATGGTTAAAAAAAGTTTTCCTTTTAGGAAAAGAAAAGTAGAGGAAGAGGCGGAAGTTGTGGATCAAAATGTTTCTGCGGCTAGTGATGATGATATCAATTTCCATAGTATAATTAATGATGAGAGTGATAGTGATAGTGAAGGTGAAACTGAAAGTGATGATGATGCGGGGCTGGAGCTGGACGAGACTGTGTATGAGAGTGCTCAGGAGTTTGAATCTCTGTCTGAAAATGAAGGTGAAGGTGAAACTAAAGTTCAAAGTGATGATGTTCAAAGTGATGATTCCGATGCGGAATTTAATTCTCTTTTAGGTCAAGAACCTTCAAGTAATAGCGATTTAAGTGACAACGATTTCGATAGTGAAGATGAAAAACCACAAGTTGGGTTCTATGCTGATGGAGTTCCAAGGATTATCAAGCCAGAAATTGATCCAACATATGACTCGGATGATAGTGATGTTGAACCTCAAAATACTATTGGTAATATACCAATCTCTGCTTATGATGAATTCCCTCACATTGGATATAATATTAACGGTAAACGTATCATGAGACCAGCAAAAGGTTCTGCATTGGATCAATTATTAGAAAGTATTGATTTACCAGAAGGTTGGACAGGTTTATTGGATCGTAATACTGGTTCTTCTTTAAATTTAACTCAAGAAGAATTGGAATTAATAAAGAAAATTCAACAAAATGAACAAACTGATGATTCTATAAACCCATATGAACCAACTATCGAATGGTTTACAAGTGAAAAAGAATTAATGCCATTAACTGCAGTTCCTGAACCAAAAAGAAGATTTGTTCCTTCAAAACATGAAGCAAAAAGAATCATGAAAATAGTTAAAGCTATAAGAGAAGGTAGAATTATTCCACCAGATCAATTGAAACTGGAACAAGAAAATCAAGAAGATGAAAGCTTAAATTTCGATTTATGGGAAACTGAAGGAGATGTAAATGAACATATCATGAATTTAAGAGCACCAAAATTACCACCACCAACAAATGAAGAAAGTTATAACCCTCCAGAAGAATACTTATTAACAGAAAAGGAAAAAGAAGAATTCCTTTCAAAAGATTTTTCTGATAGAGATAAAAATTTTATTCCACAAAAATATTCATCTTTAAGAAAAGTTCCAGGTTATAATGAAAGTATAAGAGAAAGATTTGAAAGATGTTTAGATTTATATTTAGCTCCAAGAGTTAGACATAATAAGTTAAATATAGACCCAGATTCATTGATTCCAGAACTTCCATCTCCAAAAGATTTAAGACCTTTCCCTATTCGTTGCTCAACAATATACGAAGGTCATACTTCAAAAATTAGAACTTTATCGATTGATCCAAATGGATTGTGGTTAGCAACAGGCTCAGATGATGGAACAGTTAGAATATGGGAAATTTTAACTGGTAGAGAAGTTTACAAGTTGAACCTTGAATCTTCTGTATCGGCCACCACGGACGGTTCTTCTCAAGACCATGTAGAAAGTATTGAATGGAATCCATTACCAGAATTGGGATTATTGGCCATTGCATACGGTGAAACAATTTATTTGGTTGTTCCTCCTATTTTTGGCTATGATATTGAAAATGATAGTAGATTGAAGATAGAACATGGTTGGGGTTATGATACTCATGGACAAAGTAATAATAATAATAAAAATAATAATATTAAAGTTGGAGAAGATGATGAAGATGAAAACGAAGGTGAACGTGATGACAAAGATACACTGACAATTGCTAAAAAAGTAACTAAATGGATTAAACCAACCCCTGAGCAATCACAAAATGGTATTGCATGTTTAATAGTATGTAAGAAAACAGTTAAAAAACTTTCATGGCATAGAAGAGGTGATTATTTTTTAACAGTTTCACCTGATTCAGCAAATACTTCTGTCTTAATTCATCAACTTTCAAAACATATGTCACAATCTCCTTTTAAGAAATCAAAAGGAATAATAATGGATGCAAAATTCCATCCTTTCAAACCACAATTATTTGTTTGTTCTCAAAGATATGTTAGAATATATGATTTGTCCCAACAAACATTATTGAAAAAACTTATGCCAGGTGCAAGATGGTTATCCAGTATTGATATTCATCCACGTGGTGATAACTTATTGGCAGCATCATTTGATAAGAGGGTCTTATGGCATGATTTAGATTTGTCTAATACTCCATACAAGACATTGAGATATCATGACAAAGCAGTAAGGTCAATTAAATTCCATAAAGGTGGTTTGCCCTTATTCTCATCAGCAGCAGATGACGGAACCATCCACGTTTTCCACGGAATGGTTTATGACGATTTGATGAGTAACCCATTGTTGGTTCCTTTGAAAAAATTGACAGGACATAAAATCGTTAATAATTTAGGTGTCTTAGATTTGATTTGGCATCCAAAAGAAGCATGGTTGTTCAGTGCTGGTTCAGATGGTACTGCTAGATTATGGACTACATGAAATACTGTTGTATTCAACTTGTTTGTTAAAACCTTCTTTTTATTTTGTGTTTTTTTTTTTCTTAATTGCTCAAACTTGAGATTGATAGAATCATCGCTATAATAAAAAGGCAAATGAATATATTGTTATAAAAGAAAAATCAATTAATAAATAAAGAAACTGTATTTGTAAAATCAAAAGAATGCAATACGTAATAAAAAAAAATAATCATCTCTCCTCCTCAAAATATAAAATAGATAATATTAAAATAATAATAAAAAAAAAAAAAAAAAAAAAAATGGTTCTCAATGGCAAGCTCTCAATGGCAAGCTAGCTAGATAACTCGATCGAGCTATGTTAAGTGGGGTGTACTGAATCAGGGTGCACTGAATCATTTAAGTACGAACATCAGGTTCTTCTCTTCCTAAAAACTCTTTAAATTTCAACAAAGATAAAGTTAATTTGATTTCATCTTTTAAGAATTCAGAAGCACCTAATGAATATTTAGATTTATCATTTGAATGTTTTTCCAAATATAATCTAACAGTTGCACCTGAAGAACCTGTACCTGATAATCTAACAATAAATCTCAATCCATCGGATAATTTTACAAATAATCCTTGATTTTTAGAAATTGAACCATCCAAATCTTTATAACTAAAATCATCTGCTTCTTTTACAAAAATTCCTTTTGCAACTTCAGAACCTTTAAAATTTGAATCATTTATTAAATTTCTCAAATTATTAATTAAATTTGTTGCAGCATCTGAATCAACACCTTCATAATCATATCTCGTAAAAAAAGTTCTACCATATGTAGCCCAAAAATCGTTTTGAACAATTTCTATACTAGCACCTCCTTTAATTTGATGTTGTTGATCATAAAAAGCCAAGATATTCAACCAAGCTACAATTGCCCAAACACCATCTTTTTCTCTAATATGATCAGAACCTGTACCAAAACTTTCTTCACCACAAATTGATAATTTCTTTGCATCAAATAATGCACAAAAAAATTTCCATCCAGTTGGAACTTCATAACAATTTAAATTTTTTGCCTTTGCAACCAAGTCCAATGCACCACTTGTTGGCATTGATCTTGCTAAACCGTAAATTCCAGTTTGTTTAAAATAAGGGATGGCTTTATCTGCATGATGAGCAATAATGGCTACAGAATCACCTGGAGATACAAAAGTACCTGCACCATAAATCATGTTTCTATCACCATCACCATCAGAAGCAGCACCAAAGGGGATTTTTTCATCATCAACTTTTTCTACTAAATCATGAGCATAAGTTAAATTTGGATCTGGATGTAATCCACCAAAATCAGGTTTTGGTATATAATTTTGAATTGAAGATAATGGTAAACCTAATTCATCAATAAAAATTGCCTTTCCATAAGGTCCAGTAACACCATTCATAGCATCAAATAAAACTTTAAAACCTTCTGGTGATCTTTTAATAATAAAATTTTTAATCATTTCAAAATCAAAAATTTTTTTCAACATTTCAACATAATCTTTTGTTGGATCAATAATATCAACATCTAAATCACCATATTTTGTTAATCCAATTTTAGAAAGATCAATTTGTGGGAAATTTTTAATAATTTTATAATTTTTAAGTTTTGAAGCATTTTCAAAAATTTTATTTGTTACTGATTCAGGAGCTGGACCACCATTACTTAAATTATATTTGATACCAAAATCATTTTTTGGACCACCAGGATTATGAGATGCAGTTAAAATGATACCACCAGTAACTTTACCCTTACCATAAGTTCTAATAACATTAGATGCAGCAGGTGTTGACAAAATCCCATCTTTACCAACAATTAATTTTCTAACCCCATTTGCCGCACCAATCTGAGCAATCAATTGTACAACGTTATCATTATAAAATCTACCATCACCACCAATAACTAAAGTCGAACCTTCCGAACCTTCAGGTATAGACTCAAAAACAGCTTGTAAAAAATTCTCAGTATAATTCTTAGATTGAAAAACTGCAGTTTTTTTCCTCAATCCTGAAGTCCCTGGCTTTTGATCCTTAAAAGGAGTCGTAGGGATTGAAATAACTTCAAATGGCATGATTTAAAAATAATATTTTGTGAAAAAATAATAAAATTAATTAAAAGGCTTCTTAATACAAAATCAAGAAAAAAAAATTATTAATTTCTTCAAATTCTCTGTATTTATTCTTCAATCAATATACTTGCCTCGATTCTATCGATGCCAATAATGATCACAAGTCCTCTTTAAACTATATTTAAATAAATGAATAATGAATAATTATATTTAATATATATATATAAAAAAAAAGATCGGTTTTTTTTTCACTGTTTACTTTTTCCAATGAAGATCTTCAAAAAAAAAAGAAAAAAAAAATTTTTGGGCAAAAAGAAGCGATGAGCTCCGACAACGACAAAACAATTTAAATATAAGTTAAAAAATAGGATTAGCTTGGTTTGTTTTTGGAAGTTAATAGAGTAAAGAGTTAGATATATTTTGTAATCTTAATTTTTTAGTGTAGATTTGTTTGCTCTTGGTAGTAGTTGTACTCCTTAAATAATTATTTGCTGTGATGGAATCTGATGAAATATTACATATGCATAACGTACAACATATAACATACAATGTACAACATACAATATTACAATGAATGTACAATGCTACAGCGTATTTTAGAGTGGAATAAGCTAATTGGGATTATCTTAAATGCCAGAAAAATTGGGGGCAGGAAAACTTATGTTTTTTGGTGTGTTGATGATGGTGGTGTTTTTAAAATGATTTGCAATGTTTGGAATAATAAAAAAACCTTTCTTTTCGAAAACAAGTTTGAAGTATAAACAGTTTGGATAAAAACTTTTTTTTTCTGAATCTATTTGTCTGACACTAACAGTTGGAATTTGGAGTTGATAGTGGGGAATACTCTAAAGAAGATATATCTTTATAGTAAACTTACAAATGATCAACTTTTGTTGTTGTTTGAGTTTTTACTTTCTGTCTCGTTATATGCATGATTATGCACCATTTTTAAACCTTGGTTGAATTTATACAATTTTGTTCAATTTTCCATCTCACCACTTTATCGATGGCTTCAGCAACGTATTTAACATTTTGTTCGTTTAAACCTGAAATAGACATTCTACCGTTTCTAAGCATATATATGGCATAATTAGTTTCTAATTTTTCAACTTCATCTGAAGATAATCCAGTAAATGAAAACATACCTTTTTGGTTTGTTATATGATCCCAATTTCCTGGAGTTTTCAAATGAATTAATTCTTTCTTTAATAAGAATCTCATTTTAGAGATTCTCTTGGACATGATAGATAAATCGGATTCCCATTGTTTTAATAAATTATTATTGGTTAATATTGTTGCAATTATTTTTGCTCCATAACCTGGAGGATTTGAATATTCTGTTCTTATAATTCTTTCCAATTGAGATTGTATTGCTTGATTTAATAAATGATTAGAATCTTTATGAATAATATGTAAACATCCAATTCTTTCTGAATATAATCCAAAATTTTTAGCAAATGATTGACAAACTAAAAATGACATTTGAGGGAAAAATTCACAAATAATTTTGAAAACTATTGAATCCATTTTAAATGAACCTGAACAAAAACCTTGATATGCTGTATCAAATATAGGTAAATGATTTTTTTCATATAATTCTTTTAATATTTGAATCCATTGTTCATATGTTGGATCTACTCCAGTTGGATTATGTCCACATGTATGTAATAAAAAAATTGAAGGAGATGGTGCAGATTTAATACAATTGATAAATCCATTAATATCTAAATTTTTTTCTTTATTATTCCAATAAGGATAATTTAATATTTTAAAATCTTGGAAAATTTGTTTATGATTCCCCCAACTTGGTGATGAAATATAAATATTATTACCATTAAAAAATTTTTTTAAAAAAATATTTGCAATATGAAGTGATCCAGTACCAGATAATGTTTGAATTGAAACTAATTTCCCCAAAATTTCTTTATAATTTTTATAATTTTCATCTAATAGGATTTTAAATGATGATTTTAATAAATTTAAATCTCCTCTTATAGGTAAATATTCATGATCAAAATCTATCATCTTAAATAATTGAGTACTTGCGAGTTTAACACTTGGTAATATAAATGGTTTACCATATTCATCTCTATATGCACCAATACCAAGATCAACTTTTAATTTTCTAGTATCTTTTAAATACCTTTGCTTTAAATCAAATACCAGATCAGGTGCAAGTTTAGGAATACTCTTGAATAATGTACCAGTAGATATAAACCTCTTCTTCATAACCATTTTTAACAACAACAACAAAAAAGAAAAAGAAAAAGAAAAAAAGATTATCACAAACTGATAAATCTTATCTTTTGTACCTCTCCACTTATTCACTAAGTCACTTATTCGCTAAGTCACTTATTCACTAACTAATTCAAATCTAATAGTCCATCTGGTAATTATCACATCAATAATAGTGGAGTTGTTGCTGGTTTCGATGTTCGATCAATCTTTTTGTCAAAAGATTTAAAGCAACCTTTTCCCCTCAATTGCTCTTTTTGGAGTCTAAACATAAGTTGAACTAGAAATCATCTAACTTACAAAGAAAAGAAAAGCTAAAAAGAAGCTCATTAACATCCAATTCTCCAATACCAAGACAAAACAAGATCAGAAGATCAAAAGAATAGTCTATAGACAGATAAGCATTTGTTAAAATTCTACAAAGAAATTGAAAACGTGAAGAAAATCTTACTTTTTTTAAAAGACTTTTTTTATTTTATTACCAATTCCCAAAACTTTACAATTTACACAATTTAATTTCACTCTATTAATACCAAATAACTTATAACTGACCAACAATAGAGTGCTTCCAATTAAACCAGATTCTTTTTCTTTTACTCTTTTTTTAGCAATATTAATAATTCAGATGATGATCATCGTTTAAATTGAAGAAAATAGTGGTAAACTCCGAAAAGGTGCAAAAAATGCAATGAAAAATGAAAAAACCAAAAAAAAAAAATTTCAATGAAAAGTTAACTTTTAAAAAATTTTTCATCAACCGAACCCGAGTATTTATGATTCTGATTATAGGTAGGTAAGACCTCTTATTGTTAGGACATGTCAGGAATTAAAGTGTTCAGGAGTGTTAAAGATGTTCGGGAGTATAGGTTGCAATGTACTTTGAGAGGTGAAAGTGTGGGATTTGTGCCCACTATGGGAGCTTTACATGAGGGACATTGTTCATTGATCAAAGAGTCATTAAATAATAATGATGTGACAATAGTATCGATTTTTGTTAACCCTTCACAGTTTTCACCTACTGAAGATTTGGATGCTTATCCAAGGACTTTGGACTGTGACTTGGAGTTACTTTCAGTTTTGAAAAATGATCGTGATGAAGAAGAGAATTCTTCTAGAAAGGTTAATGCGGTCTTTGTACCAACTGTTAGTGAGATGTATCCCTCTGGTATTTCTTTAGATGTTAATGAACAGAAAGGTGCGTTTGTATCTGTGTTAGGGGTAAGTGGTCAGTTGGAAGGTAGAATGAGACCTCAATTTTTCAGAGGTGTAGCTACTGTTGTTACAAAATTATTCAACGTTATAACTCCAACAAAAGCTTATTTTGGACAAAAAGATATTCAACAAACGGTAGTGGTTAAAAATTTGGTTAAAGATTTGTTGTTACCAATTGAAATTGTTGTTCTACCAACTATTAGAGAAAAATCTGGCTTGGCATTATCTTCAAGAAATTCTTACTTGTCTGAAAATGCAAGAGATGATGCTGCAATAATATATAAAGCTTTACACTTACTGGAATTGGAATACTATAATAATAATGAAGTAACCGATTCTTTAGAATTATTGAAAATTATAGATAACGTGTTGAAAGATTATACAGATGGTACCAAGGGTAACTATGATATTGATTACGTATCCATAAATCACCCAAAGACCTTAGATACCTTGGACAAAATTACTCCAGGTGTTGGTGCTATCATAAGCACAGCCATTAAAGTTCCAAATGGTCATGGTGACTTTACAAGGTTGATTGATAACGTCGTTTTGAAATAAATAAATCAATATATATATATATATATATATATATACTATGTACATAGATAGATAAAACTAAAAAAATTTCCCTTTCTTTTTTTTCAAAATCCTCTCTTATTTCGAAATCCTCCCGTTTTAACAACCAACCCATTATTATTATTATTATTATTATTATAATTATTTCTCCTAATTTTCTTTTTCTCTCTTTCATCTTTTTCATATTTTTCATATAAAACTCTATCTCTTTCTAAATTTTTAATAAATTCCAATTTTTTTTGAGTGAAAACATCAAGTTCTTCATTTCCATCATCTACAACACCAGTAACATTGGTATCAGTATTTTGTAATTTATAAAAAACTTGTCCAAATTCTAATAGCCACATAGGATCAACTGCAGTGACACAATTCATATATTCTTTTGAAGTTAATAACAATTCATGATAAACGATATATTTTGGTAAATCACCTAATCCGTATAATGACGATGTTGGGTGCAACATCATAGTCAATCCATTGCGTAAATTCAAATATTCACCAAATTTCTTAAACTTTGCAGTATGCTGGTAAAAACTGGAACAAATACATCTCATTATCAAAGTATCATTGTTATAACCACAACTCCTTATCTCTAATTTTAAATTCCTCATAATAACCAACAATTGCTGTCTGATATCTCTTGCTCTTTTCAAAGATTTGGAATGTAAAAAATTTTTATGGCACCATAATTCAGAACATCTGTTCTTGAGAAATTGATTATATACATTTAATAACGTAAGATGATCACTTCCTGGTACCAAAAACTTTTCTCTGGATAAATCATTTTCCTTTTGCCTTTCTTTTGTCCTAATAAATACTTGAGGTACAGATAACATTGAAACTACAGTGATGATTTCCTCAGAACATCCATACTCAGAAGATAATATTAATGATTTGGATAAAGAAGGTTCCATGGGGAAAATTGCCATTTTTGATCCTAAACTAGTTAAATTACCAAAATTATCTAATGCACCAATTGACCACAATTCATATAAAGAAGCAGATATTAAATCCTGTGGTGGTGGATCAATGAATGGAAATTCCAACAAATTATTTATTTTTAAATCTTTTAAAATCAATAAAGTTCTTGATAAATTTGTTCTTTGGATCTCTGGAATAGGTTGCGGATACATCTCCTCATTTTGTGCCGTCAAAGTATACAATCTAAATGTAACACCGGGACCAGTTCTTCCAGCTCTTCCAGAACGCTGGTTTGCTTGTGCTACAGAAACAGGACAAACTTGCAATGTATCCATCCCCAACTTAGGATTGAAAACGTTCAACTTACTAAACCCTGAATCTATAACATACTTAACACCATCAACTGTCAATGAAGTTTCTGCTATATTAGTGGCAACGATGCATTTTCTAATTTTGGATTTTTTAAAAATTTTGGATTGCAAATCCGATGGCAAGGTTGAGTAAATAGGTAAGATACTCAATGGAGCCACATCTGGTAGTTCTGAAATTTGCTGCAGTAAGTTTTCGCAAGTAATATCAATATCTTCTTTACCAGTAAGAAAAATTAAAATGTCACCAGACTTGTTGACACTGTTGATATGAATTTTCAACAGTTGCCTTATTGCCTCATCAACGTAATCTTTTGTAGGATATGCTGTATGCAAAATTTCAACAGGATAAGTTCTACCAGGGATTCTATACTGTGGAGCATTCCCAAAAAAATTAGAGAATTGGTCAGCATTTATAGTGGCAGATGTAATGATTAATTTCAAATCCAATCTTCTTGGCAAAATTGTCTTGAATAGACCTAGCAATAAATCTGTGTTTAAAGATCTTTCATGGGCTTCATCAATAATAATTGCTGAATATTTGTCCAAATTATCATCCATCATTAATTCTCTTAGCAAGGTACCATCACTCAAAAATTTTATTTTTGTTTTGTCTGATGTTACATTTTCAAATCTGATTGAGTACCCAACTTCTTCACCAAGTTTAACTTTTCTTTCATCAGCTATTCTTTTTGCAAGACTCACTGCAGCAACACGTCTTGGTTGTGTTACACCTATCATTTTACCCCTATTTGCGTAACCGGCTTCATACAAATATTGTGGTATTTGCGTGGTTTTACCACTTCCAGTTTCACCAATAATAACAATTATTTGGTTCTCATTAATTACTTGCATTAATTCGTTTTTTACTTCATAAATTGGTAAACGTTTTCTAACCAGATTTATCTCTTCATCATGCAAATCATCAGAAGGTTTTTGATTTTCCTCATCTATCTCCTCTTCATCTTCTTCATCATTTTCTTCTTCTTTTATCCCCATAACATTACCCAACATCGTACCAGCAATATTGGCAGCATCCTTTGCTTGTTTTTCCTTTTCAATTTTTTGTCTACTTTCTCTAACCATTAACGAGCCATTTTTCGCTGCAAAGGCCAATTCCCCATCAGGTTCCCTAAAGACATTTATAGGGTCCTTCTGCCTACTTAATACTATATCTGCATTCAGATTGTCCAAAAAGGGTGGAATTAGGTGCTGAACCGATATTTGAAATTTCAAAGAATCATCTTCTTCAATTAGGTCTTTATCCTTAGTAGGGTCATAGAGTTTACCACCACCTAAAGATGTCCGTAATTGATTCTCGATCCACAAATCATTTTCTCTGTTTCGTTCTCGATTCCTTAAATTTTGTTGTGTATTACCATGTTGTTTTCTTTTTTCAAATTGATTCTTGGGTGTATAATTATAATCATCATAATCATTATAAAAACTGGATAAGTTGTTCCTGTCATATATTTCGTCTTGCATATACCACAATCTTTCTTCTTCTATATCAGAAGGATTTTCAGTATATGTATTAGATGTCACCTCATTGGTATCCAGGTCAAAAATTTTAGAAGACATGGAGTTAGTTGAAGCAATAGTTGAAAGAGAAGGTTTATGTTCTTTTTCTTTTTCTTTTTCTTTTATACCTGTACCAACAATATTTTCATGAATATTTAATGAATTTTCATTTTCTTCAAATTTGCTACGATTACCATTCAATTTTAATGCCTGAGTCTTTTTAAATTTCTTAAATTTTATTCCACTCTCTTGTTGTTGATTTTGCTTTCGTACAATTGGTGCCTCATCTTTTTCATCCTCATCTTCCATCAAGTCCAACACTATTCTCTTTTTTTTCAAATTTTTATTACTATTACTATTTCCGTTGGCCTTCCTTCTTTCAATTTTGAAAACTTCCTCAGCATTTTTTGTAAGAAATTCGAAAACCTCATCTAATTCATCATCTCTTTCAAATTTTTTCAATATTTTACAACTCTTAATAAATGAAGATTTATCGCTGTTCTCTTTCAGAAACAAGTTCAAAACAACTTTAGCAAACTGATGGTTCGAATTCAACAATGACGATATACCATCTAAGAGCTTCTCTTCATTCACCATTTACGTATAGTATAGTAAATAATTATACTTCTCTAATATATATAGATATATATATATATATATATTTATATTTTAACTATATTTATTACTATTACTTAAGAGCTAAAAAAAAAAATTTGAATAGCAGTGAAAACATCCTACACCATCAAACTACACCCCGCACCACAACGCTCGAGGAGTTCTAAAACCGACGAGAGAATAGGATGAAGAATGAATCTCAAGAAGGTGGAATGAGTTGCTTTTTTTCTTTGTTGAGTTATCTGAGATGAGCACTGGCGTTTTTGTATAAGCTTTGCCAGATGTATGCTTCGCTCAATATCATCTCCACGTCCTTCTCTTTCCAAAAATTTGTCTTGTCTTGATTTTGCAAATACATGATTATATCCTGGAATTCCATATCTTTGATCTCTTCGCTGAACTTCATCAAGAAGGCACAGCATACGTAGACATGGAATTCATTAAAACCGCTTGGATATTCCAGGATGTATGTATCCCACATTCTTATGATTAAATGTATATTCAGGAATTCTCTCATTAATAGACAGTTCATCCACCTAAATGAAAACTGTATGAATTGAAGTCCTTGTTCTTCTATATGTTTAGTCAATGATTGATCTATTCTACTTGTTAAATTTTTTAAATCGCTAACTTGTCTAAGAATTCCTGGTTGTTCATGTATATAATTATCTTGGATTGTATCTAAAATTTTTGTTAAACACCAAAAAGTATCTGCTTCAATTGCGTTAGTTATATCTTTTGATAAATTTATTGGATCAAAATTTTCAACATTAATTTTTTTATTATTTAAATATAATGATAAGAATACTTGATAAATAGGAGTTGATAAATCATTAATTCCCTGAACATATCCAGATGCAGGGTGCCTTATTGCCCAAAGATACAAGACTCTTTCTAATGATCTTTGTGTTTGTTCAAAACTATATAATTTAATATGAGGATTAGTTCTTGGAATATCAATTTCAATTTGATGCCATATAGTTTGATCTTTTTCAGTACCACCATTAAATACTTGCAGTACATTATCCACATATTCTTTTCTTTTCCTAATTAATGTTGAACTTCTTCTTGATATATTTGAAGGTAAATATCCTAATAATAATTGCCATACTATGGGACGTAATTCATTTGGTATTCCATTCCATGATAATTCTTTTAACAGATTAAGGTCAATACTATCGGCCTTAATTAATTTAACAAATTTATTAAATTTTGAATTTGGATCTTTAGCATTTATTGGATCTGGATCTTTTACATAATGTACAATCATAGAAGGATCATTTAAGATATCATCTAAATTTGGTTTTAAATCATTTTGAGTTTCTTCAAATTCTTCTTCATCAACAATACTTTCAACTTCACTTTCTTCTTCCAAATTTCTATTTATCAATACAGGTTTATCCAAATCTCCAATATTTGGATATTTTATTTCATCATTATTTTTTTTAGTATTATTTTGATTATCATTATTATGGAAACTTCTTAAAGTTTCATCAATATCAATTTTATCATCCCAATCTGCATCATCATCTATACTTGAAAAATCTTTATTTATATTTCTCTTGGATTTAGAACTACCATTAGAAGAATTAATAATATTATTATTATTATTACTTATCCTTGGACTTGAACTATTCAAATACCTAAAAGTTGATGAAGTAACAGAACTTGTAGATTTTCTTCCAGGAGAAACATCAGAATTACGTGGACTATAAACCACATCACTTGATCTTGGTTTCCTATGCAAGCTAAGACTACTCCCATTATTAGTAGTGGTATTACCTATATCGAACAAAGAATAAGAAGCTCCAATAACTTTATCCGAAGTCTCAAATTGATCTGAAGTTGTCATACTATTATTACCACCACTATTACTTCCAAGATGATGATGATGATGATGATGATTATTACTACTATTACCACCATGACTCCCACTATGAGACGAAGAAGTAAGCGACCTCAAAAACGAAGGCATCGATGAAGACAGATATGAACTGGTGGAATGATTCTCAGAACCAAAAATATACTCAGAAGTTTGTGACATTTCCTAAATATAAACCATTTCAATTTTATAATAATTATAAATAAAAAAAACTTCGTTAGTATCTACCTCTTTAATATCTAATTTAATAGACAAAAAAAAAATCACATACAGTAATTGGCTGTTGATAACCTTTCTTCTTCCCCATCTTGATTAAAATATTCAATCTATCACACAAAATTATCTATCTATCAATCAATCTATTATATTAATCTTGTTTTAAATATTTAATTCTCTTTAGCCAACTTGTTTTTTTGCCTTTTTTAACTAATTTTTTTTTTCACACAGTCTTTTGAACAACAAAACAACAAAACGACGAGATAATAAGATATACAAAAGAGAAGAAGAGTATTAGTTGTTAGATGTTGGTAATTTGAATTAAAAGAATAATTGACCTTTATATATATATATATATAGATATAGATATATAGTTGACCACTGTAGAAATAAAGAAGAAGTTGTAGGTTTTCTGCTTCGTGTTATCAACATCTTGTACAAGAGTTCAATTAGAATTATAAAGATGGATGTAATACTATTGTTTTTTACATAGGCAACCTTACCTACCTAGACTGATAATTAGAATAAACGTAGTTAGAAAGAGAGTTCATGATATTGAATATCTGACTATTGGTATTGACTTCCCGTTGTACTCAATCGATTAATTGAGTTTAATTTGTGAATTATTGCAGAAAATGAAATTTTTCACCAATTTTTCATTTTGACTCTGGTAAATGGTTAAAATTGTTATCTCATCTCATTAATATTATATATATATATATATATATATATTATTAATATTATTAATATTTTAGCTATTGCTCTTTGATTGGGAACAGTTTGTGTGTGTTTGATTTTGATTTTGATATTTGTTTAAAAAAAAAATGTCTAGTCCTGCTGGTAAGACTATATTAGCTTCTAAGATAGCTAAACAATATACCGATGAGTTAATTTCTATTACTTCGAAATTATCGAAAAAGCCAAGATTGGTTGGTTTTTTAGCTAATCAAGATCCTTCAGCTAAGATGTATGCTGAATGGACTGGGAAAACTTCTAGGTCATTAGGATTTGAATATGAACTTGTTGAAGTTGAAAAGGAAAATTTAGAAGAAGAAATTTATAAGGCAAATGCTAATGATGATATTAATGGTATTATTGTTTATTTCCCAGTTTATAATAATAGACAAGATCAATATTTACAACAATGTGTTTCTATTGAAAAAGATGTTGAAGGTTTAAATTTCACCTATATTTCAAATATGTATCATAATATTAGATTTTTAGATGATGATTTAAAACAGAAAAAATCTATTTTACCATGTACTCCATTAGCAATTGTTAAAATTTTAGAATATTTAGGGGTCTATAATAATTTATTAAGTTATGGTAATAAATTATATGGGAAGACAGTAACTATTGTTAATAGATCTGAAATTGTTGGAAGACCATTGGCTGCTTTATTAGCTAATGATGGTGCAACTGTTTATTCCGTAGATATTAATGATATTCAAAAATTTGAAAGAGGTGATGGGCTTCATTTAAAACATCATAGAGTCATTGATAATATAAAAGAATCTTTACAAGATGTGGCACTGAAATCAGATGTTATAATAACAGGTGTTCCATCTCCACTTTATAAATTTCCAACAGAATTTATAAAAGATGGTGCTATTTGTATAAATTTTGCAAGTGAAAAAAATTTTAATGAAGATGATGTAAAACAAAGAGCAAGTTTATACGTTCCAATGATTGGTAAAGTAACCATTGCAATGTTACTTAGAAACTTATTAAGGCTAATGGCAAATAACAATAAATTAGAAGAAAATATAATTATATAATTATTTAAATAAAATATTTAAAAAGTAATTTTGGAAAAATTTTTCACTTTGTAATAATAATATATTTAAAAATACTACTACAAATAATACTAATATTAATAATACTAATATTATTTTTGCTTAATATTATATATTTATGTCCATACTTTGATAGGGTTCTATTTGCTTCGAAAATATCATCAACTATAATCCGTAATATTGATATTATCCCTAGGGTAATCATCAATGCCAATATTGTGCGATCATATAGTGTATTACTGAATAACATCAATATTAAAAATACTGAAGTTACTAATAGTATGTACGTTATTCAACCTTTAGCACATCCTACTTATGATACAAAGAAACCAGTGTTGGTGTTGACTTCTGTTAGGGATGGTAAGAAGTTTTTGATTGGTTCAGTTTCTGAAGGAACTCAAAGATTGTTTAATGAAGCAAAGATTAAAGCTGGGAAAGTTGAAAATATTTTCTTGACAGGAAATTTAAATTGGGATTCAATTAGTGGATTGCCTGGTTTGATCTTGACTATATCTGATCAAGGTAAAAAAAATTTGAATATAGTTAGTGGGTTAAGAGATGGTGTGATACATTATGTTATGGCAACGTGGAGATATTTTATTTTCAGATTTGGTATTGATATTTGTACAAAAAGTTTAAAAGATGGTGAGATTTATAAAGAAAAAGATTTCATTATCAAGGCATTAAATGTCGGAGTTGAAGAAAATTCACAACAAGTTGAAGTTGATGATGCAATTTCTGGAGATTTTATGAATAATTTGAAAAAAATAGTTGATAAAATTTTCCCCTTGGATATAAATTTAAATGATTATTTCATTTCTAAAAAACATTATGATAAATTATTACATTTAAAATTACCATATTTCAGTAAGAAAAAAAATCAACAAGTACATTCAACTTCAACGAATTATTTGATAAAATTTAATCAATGTAGAGGAAAGTTTTTACCAAAAAAAGCAATTGAATTGGGAGTTCCTACTGGAAGATTATTTGCTCAATTAACTAGTGGTATCCCTGTAGAATTACCTAGCGGTATTGTGGTTAAACCAGAACAAGTCATGGAACCACCAAGAAATTTCCCAAAGGTCTTAATATTGGATATCCCAAACTTGGATATTTTAAATCAAACTATAAATTGTGATAAATTGTTTCGCCCCGTTGACGAAAATGATGAAGATAAAATTGGTATAGTTTATCATTTCATTGGTGATTCAGTACCTGACAATTTCTTAGATTTGCATGGATATTTGAAATTTATTACAGAGAAATTTGATCAAGATTGCAAGCACTATATATCACATAAATCTTGTTCACCAAATTCATTAAGCTTTGAAAAATCTGCATTAGTAACTTTAAAATTGAAAAGCATTAATAATGAAATGTTTAGGCTACCTACTGGATCTTTACGAGCTCTGGAATTTAGCCAGGATAATTTAGCACCATTAATAGCTAATCAGAAGGTATCAATTAAGTCAGACGGTATTTTCAATCCAGATGAATTGAAAAACTCAAAAAGGACAATTCAAGATTACTGGGAAGAATTATTTGAGTCAAAAATTAAACCTTTAGAGTTGAATATATATTCAAAGAAAGAGATTTTAAATACCAAAATTGAAAATGATAAGAATCTTCAAGAATCTTTGGAAGTTTCCACTGCTACTGATTTAAGAGAAGAGGTTGAAATTATTACTTTAGGTACTGGTAGTGCTATCCCATCAAAGTATAGAAACGTAGTATCTACCATCGTTAGAGTACCCTATATTGACGATAAAACAGGAAAAATCCAATTTAATTCTGTGGTTTTAGATGCAGGTGAAAATACTATTGGATCTATAAAGAGAATATATGGTAGTCAATTACCTATTTTTTTCAAAGAGTTGAAATTAATTTATTTATCTCATTTACATGCTGATCATCATCTTGGAATAATATCATTAATTCAAGAATTCAATAAATTCCAAGAAAAAAATAATAATAAAGAAAATTACATCTATATAATATGTCCATGGCAGTATGATTTATTTTTGAAAGAGTGGGATAGAATTGATGATTTAGAAAATCTAAAATATTGTAAATATATAAGTTGTGAAGATTTCTTGGTTCCTAATTTCAATGATGAAAGGAGGAAACCTTTAAAGCAAAATCTGACATTAGATTTTGAAGAAGAAGATACAGTGGAATATGAACCTTCATATGAAGGAGACTATAAAGCTGAGGACGAACTTATGCTTGAATTATACCGAGATTTGAAAATTCGTAAAATCGAAACTTGCAGAGCAATACATTGTGATTGGGCATATTCTGTATCTTTGATTTTTGAAATTGATAATGATAAATTGCCTAATAATAATGATAATTTTATTACAAATTTCAAAATATCTTATTCAGGAGATACTAGGCCTAATATTTCATTTGCTAAGAAGACTGGATATGGAAGTGATTTATTAATCCATGAAGCCACGTTAGATGATCAATTAATTGACGATGCAATTTCAAAGTGTCATTCTACTATATCAGAAGCTATTTTTGTCGGTAGATTAATGGATTGTAAAAAGACAATATTAACTCATTTTAGTCAACGTTATCCTAAACTTCCAGACTTAAATTATGTTAACTCTATTGAAAATTTTGAAAAATTGAACAAACACATGATAGAGATCAACAAAGATAAAATTAAAAAGAAATTTAATATTTTCGAAAAATTGAACAATGTTTCTTTTGATGGTGACGGGCTGCAAGCCCAAAACTTATTATATGCGTTTGATAATATGATTATTAAATATAATAGTATCCATAAGCAAATGGAAAATTTTAGCAAAGTGGGAAATGAAAAATTATATAAAATCTTTGGAGATGAAGCTGTTGAAGAAGAACAAGAAGATGCAGAAGCAAAGGATGAGAATAATATCAATGGCACCGGGAAAAATGATACCAATAGTAACAAAAGGAAAAACAATACTAAATCTGATCAAAAGAACAAGATTGAAGCTGGAAGAAATGTTTCAGAACTGTTGTTTCAAAATGTAAATAATAATATTAAGCAAAGAAAGATTCTGGACTGAATAATATAAAAAATGCATACATATATATATATATATATATATATACAAATACCTGTGTTTATAATGTACATATAAAAAGAGAAAATTCAAATTCATAGCTTAAAAGTATCTTTATGATTATATCGTATATAGATGGTTATCATGCCATCTTTTCCCCCCAGACTCACCACATATATATATGAACCAGTAATCTCCCAATAAAAAAAAAAATAAATAAAAAAAATAAAAACTCCTAATAAATACTGTATTTTGTTTCCATTATATATAATTTTTTGTACCCCTTTTTCCAACCATATAAGAATTAAATTATGACCAGTTGTTTGTTATATCAGCAACAACTTCATTTATGAAGAATTTGAAATGGCTCAACCTAGCCTTTGTGCAATAAGGACACATTACATGCTGACACCTTGAACAATCTGATCTCAAATAGGCATTATTAAATTTTTTCAATTTTTGATTTATCATCTCGTTATCGCTACTATTGAGATTATAATCTTCGCAACATCCAATCCGATTTTCATTCTCGTTGACAACAACGTCGACATCATTTTGGCGCAAAGAGTATGCGGAATAGTTGGAATTGGAATCGTAGGAGTCATTTCTACTACTCCCGCTTCCACTCCTGCTTCTACTTCTGCTTCTAGAACTACTACTATTTCCGTTTCTAGGCATTTGATGATCATTGTCTATTCTAAATAACTGATCAATGTACTCATTGCCATGTGCTTGCCCACACTGACAGCAATACCATTGTACTATTTTGTTCCAATCTACGTTTTGAATCCTTCCAGCCCTGGAATGAGGAAGCGGTGAATGCGTATGTGTATGTGTATGCGTATGATTGATATTTGTGGTATAATGACTATTCGAGTTGTTGTTAGCAATGGAAGTGGATGATGTTGCTGAGCAAGGGCTTCTGCCGCGATTAAGTATAAAAGTGCCACCGGGGCCACCGTCACTACTACCGCCAATGTGACCGCTGGGGCAGCTTGGGCCGCTAGGGCCACTTGAGCCACTGGAGCCATTGGAGCCATTAGAGCCGTTGCCGCCAACCATGCAACTACTACCACCAATACTACCAATACTACCGCCACTGATGCCGCCAATTCCTCTGCTATTACTACCGCTTCTACTGCCACCTCTTACACTTCTCACACCTCTGCCACCTCTGCCACCGCCCGTATGATTCTTGGGTACGCTACCACCAATGCTACTACTACTACCATGTTTATCGTAATCATCCATTGATCGAGGCGAAATTATACTACAACTCGACGATATGGCACTGCCATCGGTACGTTCATGAGACATTTTGCTCCTTTTGCGCAGCTGCTGTTTTTCCTCGAATAAAGCTATACTATCCATTCTAATTTGCCAAACAAACAGAAAAAAAAAAAAAAGAAGCGCTCTTAATGGGATAACATATAGGAATAAAAAAGTTACAAATTACAAATTAAAAAAAAATAGTTGATAGATAGAATATCAGAAGTATATATGTAACCAACAGCAATATAAGAAAGAATCCGAATACAAAGTTCTTTTCCTGCTGTCTTAAAGGTACCAAAGGTATTGCGGAAGCTAAAAAAGAAAAAAAAAAATAATACATGTATGTTATGTATGTATGCAATGTATGTAGTCTGGATTAAGTCCTAAAAAAAGAACCTTTTCGTTCCCTTTTTAACTGACAATACCTCAAAGAACAGCTAGTAATAGATCAACCGCCCGTTGAGAAGAATCGATTAACTTTAAAGATACTTTATGTTTGATTTCCAATAGTATACCTTAAGAAAAAGACTCAAATATTAAGATATTAATTTCACGGAAATTACAAACTAGAAATTGAAATGAATTATGTCAAGTTTGATCAGTCAATGCTTATCGCAAAGCTCAAGTAAAATAAAATAAAATAAAAAATAAAAAAGGGGTTCTGGATTCTGGATTTTGTATTCTCAGTTTTCTGCGCTGAAAATAATTAATTATTTTAAATGAAAGCATTCTTTGGGAGAAAAGGGCTAGAATCAAATTATCTCGATTTAGAAGTTCAATTCAAATACGTTAAATGTTTCCAAATTTTTGAAAAAAATTAGCAAAAAAAATGTTAAAGCTATGTACATTACAACACGTAATTAGGACAAAGAAGACCTCGAACATAAAGCATATAGCACAGTGCTAAGTAAATTTTAAGAAAGAATAGGAAATTTTAATCACATTTACGTCTTCTTTTCGGTATTGGTACTATATAGCCCGCAAGCTGAGAGTTAGAAGATGATCTGGCCAGGCTAGGTGAAAGGAAAGCCCAGCCGAAAGCCCAAAGCCGAAAGCCCAAATCCCAAAGCCAAGAAGCCAAAAAAGCCCAGGCCCTGGCCCAGCACGTGATATTTCTTCTTTTGGGACAAGTCTCGGCGGTTCCAGCCAAAAAGAGAAAAAGAAAAAAAGCCCCCGCGCCGCCTTTCCCCAAAGGAGCAAGAGGGCCAGAGGACCAGAGGACCAGGAAACTGGGCGGGCATGAAAAGAGAAAAGAGAAAAGAGAAAAGAGCGGCAACAGAAGCAGTTAGTGGGAAGCTAAGCTCAAAAGACCAGGAAGATATAGATATACATGTATACTACAAGATAAGTATTGATACTTATAAAACATTAAAACTAATAAACTCTAAATGCTATTAAAAAAAACCCCAAGCAAAGCTAAAAAATAAAAAAAAATTAAATTAAATTAAAATAAAATGCATACCCCCCACCCCTCGGAACATATATATATATATATATGTAACGAAGTTAATCAAATCTCTCTTTTAGAGATTTTAAATTTCAGATTTTAAACCTTCTTCAATTAATTTTAACAAATAACAGTTGTTAATGATGAAGCTATCAAATTGCATGTAATAATTAGTTAAACAATCATAATCATAAGGACTTCTTGGAGGTACTTCACCGCCTTTGAATAGTTTGAAGCAAATGTTGAATTCACCATTCTTAGATATTAAAAATTGTTCTCCTTCGTCATTAAAAGTTGTTGCCCATTCGGTATCGAAAAATTCCTGTTTTTCTAATATCTTCATGTTGCAATTATTCTGGTCACCACTAAGCGATAACTTGATACTAAATTTAATAGTATTTGAATCTTCATCAACCAATAAATTTATTAAACCATCTTTATCTGTATTCTTGGTGACAATTTTTTTAGTTAAAGGATTCTTTGATGATTTTAATGAGCCTAGCTGGAATATACTGTACATCAGATCTTGATTCTGGTTAAATTTATTAGCAGAGTAAGTATCATTATTATTGTTATCATTATTATTATTATTATCATCATCATAATTTTCCCTTTCTGCTTCAAATTTTTTTAAATCACAATCTATTTTTTTAAAATCCAAACTATTGATTGATTGTAATGATGTAACCGAATTATTTTTTGAGCCTAATCTAGTGCTGATATTACTATTTCCATTACTAGTATTGTTTAAAATTTTTGTCTCATATTCTGAAATATAATTATCAACAGTTTGTGCCGAATAAAGACTTATTGATAAACTATTTTTACCAACATCAAAATAATTGAAATTATGTAAACTTGAATCATGGTCATGGTCATGGTCATGGTCATTATCATTATCAAGTGATTGCAATAACGGTAACTTCTTTCGTATTGATTTCATATTACCACTTTTCGTTCCAGGAAATGTTTCTTTTTCTTTCAAATCTGTAATAAACGATAACCCTAATAATGCTTGAGATAATTTCTTTGAATCTTGAAATTCTTGTATTTCTCCATATTCCGCCAAATCAAAATTTGGTTCTGATCCTGTTAAAGAACATAACTTTTGATTTAAAGTATATAATGATAATTCTCTAATATAATGATTTGTCTTTAATAATTGTGTTAAACTAGTTGAATCCAGTTTTGATATTACCAATAACTGTATCTCCGTAGGTAATGAATTAAACGTCAACCCCATCTTAAAACTTAAAGTAACTATTAACAACTTATTTCATCCATATTACTATATAATAAATACTCAAAAGAAAAAAAACATAAAAAGGACATTCCCACTCAATATATATGGCCCGATTCACTTTCTTCCATTATTCCTATACCGTTAGAATATCTTAACCTTATGTGAACTTTGTATTGTTTGATCTCATCGCGCGACAAAAAGAAACGTCAAATCCCGGGACAACTTTTCCAGCTTACTTTTAACCAGCGCATTTCTCCGAAAGAGTATTAAAAAAAGAAAAAAAAAATTTTTTTTTCTCTATTCAATCTTATTCCAGTTCACAAATCTAATAGAGATAAACTTGAACCATAACCAAACAATTCAAGTCCCATATCGATATATCCTGTTGAAAGTAAATCGATATCGGTGATGAATATTGGAATTTTTTTTTTTTTTTTTGGTAGTTTTGTTTATTCGGTATCTTTTGCTTCTCGGTTATTCAGTTGTTTTCTACTTCTGTAGAGGAAGAGTCATCTGATGAAATTTAACTTTGTGCATTTTTCACCCGGTTTTTTCCTTTTAGGAAATTTTTTTTTTTTTTTTTATTTCGTACTCGGGTTAATGCAAAGAAAATAAAAAAAATAAAAAAAATATTCTAAAACTTTCTAGGAGAGGGATCGAACCTAGGACTAGGCGGTGACTTACCGCCGTTGACTTGAGACTTGAGACTTAAGATTTGGAACATTTTCTTAAATCAAGGGAATCGGTTCTCTATGTGACCCATTATCATTTTGGGTTGGTTCATTTTGCGACACTACTTTCCCGATGGCGTTATCATGGACGGCTTTTTCCCAATCTTTCCAATCTTTCCAATTTTTCCAATCGGTATAATGATAACTAGTATGTGTTGCAAAAGTTGATGGATCGTAAGGAGTAAGTTGCCAACCATTTCTTAACCTTTCAGGTAAATCTGGGTTTGAAGTAAAATATTTACCAAAGCCTATTAACGTTTTATCGTTTAAATTAACATCGTTTTCAATAATCTTACTATTACCTTTTTTGTAATCTCTTAGGTACCCACCAGTTCTAATCACTGGACCTTTCCATATTTCTGAAATCCATTGATTGGGTTGTAACAATATAGCCTCATCTACTGAATGTTTAGGCTCAACTACAGAGACATAAGCTAATGGGAACCCTTTATTAGCCCTTTGTTGCAATTCTGAAACTAAATATCCAATTCCAGCTATAGGATGTATGATTTCATTTTCACCTTTCATACCATCAAAAATACCCCAAGGTGAAATTCTAATAGCTAATTTTTTGGAATCTCCAATTTCTTTTATTAAAAGATCAATTATTTCCAAGATTAGTCTAGAACGATTTTCAATAGAACCTCCATATTTGTCAATTCTTTTATTACTTGAAGGTTGCAAAAATTGATCTAATAAATAACCATGAGCAGCATTTAACTCTATATAATCAAATTTTGCAACATTAAGGGCAATTTTAGCTGCTTCAACATACTGATTTTTAAAAATTTCAATTTGATCTAAAGTTAAAGATTTTAATTCATTTCCAGCTTCTTGTGCCAGTTTTTCTTGATCTTTACTGTGATAAACTACTGAAGGAGCAATTAAGGGTAATCCTAATCTTTTCAATTCTTGAAGATCGGCTAATCTTCCCATATTCCATAACTGACATGATACAAATGATCCATTTTGGTGAATCCTATCAGTAATTAATTTCCAAGCATTAGCCTGTTCAGTATTATATATACCAGCAACATACTTCAAGCCTGAAGCTTCTCTTGATATAAATGCACCTTCTCCAACAATTAGTCCACCATATTGTTGACTTCTTTGATGGTAATATTCTAACATTAAATCCGTTGGTATCCCATCAATAGAGGCACGAAGTCTTGTAACTGGCGCATGTACAATTCTATTTTGTAAAAAATTACTACCAACTTGAATCGGCTTAAATAGATTCGTATTACGTAAAGTGTACTTACTATCTACCAATGTCATTTTTTAATATCTATCAAATTGCTGAACTATAGATTGAATATATAAATTATTTGAATTAAATATTTAAATATTTATAAATATATATATATTTTTATGTATGTATGTATATAAGTATGTATGTATATATGTATAAAAGAATGGCTTCATATGCACCTCAGAGAAAAACAGTACCATTAAACTTAAATATAAGAAAACCTAGAGTTGCCAGAGAGATTCCTAAAGTTTTTTTAAGCAGAAACCAATGCAACTGGCAACTTTTTTGATTCTTCATCTTCTGGTTTGGATTTATTTTCTTGACCATAAAATGTCCAATCACCATAATGATAATTAGTATGGGTATAAAATGTTGGTCTATCATATGGAGTCAATTCTAAACCATATTTCAATCTTTTAACCAAATCTGGGTTAGAAGTATAATATCTTGAAAATGCAATTAAAGTTCTATTATTCAGATTAACATCATTTCTAATCAATTGATAATTATCTTCACGATCGGTTAAATATGCTCCGGCTCTAATGATATTACCTCTCCATATTTGATAAATCCATAAATTTGATTTCAATTGCTTATAATCTTTTAAATTTTCAAGCGGAATTGTAAAACCGGCATTAACTCTTGGTTCTACAATAGAAATGTAAGCAAGTTCATTACCCTTATTTGCTCTTTGTTGTAATTCAGAAAGTAAATATCCAATTCCAACTATAGGATGAATAGATTCGTTTTCACCTTTCATTCCACCAAATTCTGCCCAAGGTGAAACTCTAATTCCTATCTTATCAGCACCAATTTCTTTAATTAAAGAATCAATTATTTCTAAGACTAATCTTGCTCTATTTTCAATTGATCCACCATATTTATCAGTTCTATGATTAGTTGAAGGTTCCAAGAATTGATCCAAGAAATAACCATGAGCAGAATGAATTTCCACATAATCAAAATTTGATACATTAATAGCATATTTTGCAGCTTCAATATACAGTTTTTTAAACTCTTCAATTTGCTTTAAAGTTAAAGCTTGTAATTCAACACCAGATTTACGAGCCAGGATCTCAGCATCTTCATTTGGATAAACCACTGATGGTGCAACGTATGGAACTCCTCTTTCCTTCAATTCAAAAGGATCAGCAGCTCTACCCAAATTCCATAACTGACAAGAAACAAAAGTACCATGTTTATGAATCTTATCAGTTATTAACTTCCAAGCCTTTGCCTGTTGTAAAGTATAAATCCCAGGTGCACCAGAATAACCAGAAGCCTCTTTAGAAACAAAAGTTCCCTCAGTAATAATTAATCCACCATTATCCTTACTTCTATCCTCATAATACTTTAACATCAAATCAGAAGGAACATCGCCAGGTGCAGACCTACTTCTAGTACTTGGTGCAAACACAGCTCTATTTTTCAATTCCTTAGTCCCAAGTCTAATTGACTTGAACAAGTTTGTATCTTCAAGTGAGTATTTGGTCTTAACAATTGACATTTTCAATAGTAATAATAACTTCAATTTTTGATTACTAATTACTAATTTGAAAAAAAAAAAAAAATTATAGTTACAATTATATATTTATATATGTCTCTTTTATAATTATGCATAAATTGGCTTCTGAAACGAGTTTTTCCAGAAAATGTAGTTTTTGTCCTAGAAAAACCCCTTCAAAATCCGAACAAAAAATTTATAAAAAATTATAAAAAAACAATTTTAAATAGCCCGACGCGGGGGTCGAACCCGCAACCTTTTGATATCCAATTTTAGAAATTCATAAGAGTCAAACGCTCTACCGATTGAGCTAGCCAGGCTAATTTCAACGTAACCAGGAACCCTAAATTTTGTATGATGCTACCACGTACAACATTAAAGATTTTATTTATAAAAAAAAAAATTGTAATTAACAAAAAGTTAGTAGAGAATTTAATTTAATTTTTATGTTTTAAATGACCAAACCCAACCCAAAAAAAAATGTACCAAAGTTTTACCTATGTTATGTATTTTATTTGTTAGTATTTAAAATCTTGTTTATTCTATTAAACCTTCTTCATCACATCACTACTGATAACCTGATTTTTTCTTTTTTCCTTTTTTTTTTTTCTTTTGCATTTTTTCGCTGCTAGGTTAATGCACTATTAAAGGTAGCCAGATTTATAGATAACGAAAAAATTAGAAAAATCACCAGACTAAAAGATTATTACTTGAGGAAATATGAAGAGTGATTTGGAGAAAATATAGAAGAAGGGTTTATGGGCTGTTTGATTTTGTTGCAAGAATTAGAAGAGTATTGGATGACTTTTAATTAATTAATACTAGGTTGGTTGTGTATTTTTTTTTGGGTGCCGCCGACAAATATTCTTATGGAGGAGGCCAATATTTTTTGTGGTACTATTTATCATCCAGGGTGTGAGGTGATTTTTAGTAATACTTTCTTTTGTATTTGTAGACTGTAGACTTTGAACAATATAAATAGATCTTAATTCACCTTTTGTAAAATTGTAATTTCATTATTGTAAAACATCAATTATAATTTCTAAAGAAATAAAATAAAAAAAATCAACTATTTTTCAATTACTACTAAAATTTCAATCATGGCCGGTCTTATTAACGTACAAACCATTAAGAACGTTGCAATTTTCACTGCTGCTGTTGCTCCTCTTGCTGTAAGTGGTTTTATTGTAAGACCAACATTTAAAGGTGTTATTACTTTAAAGACAAAGGAAGATGATACTTTAGACAAACAATTCTTGGAAGGTTACAGTAAAGGTGGTCTTTAAAAGTAATATACCAAAAATGGTAAAGCATATGATGATGATGATGATGATGATTTTTTGATGATGATGATTTTTTTTAACGAAGTTATGGATTTAATATTTATTTGTGTCTAGAGTTTTCGTTTATATATTTATTTAATAATAAAAATAATAATGTTAATTTTATTTATGTAAAAGTTATGATGATATGGATGCCATATTTAAATAAATAAAAAATAAATTAAAAGAAAAAAGAAACCCCTATCCGCTTTTTACCCCTAAATTACCAGCATTTGAGGTTTCAATATTTGAGGTTTTTTTTTTCTTTTTTTTCGAAATTACCACTCATCAACTCTTTCAAAACAATTTCTTTCAATTTGTTCAACTCTTTGTTGGTTTTCAAGGGCACTTAACTTGGAAATATCTTCTTTGCCGCTATTGGCACCAATACCGAATAAAGGTTGAAGAGCTTTACCATTAGCATAATCATCTAGAAATTTTAAATGCCAATTCAATAAACTAAGACTATGCTTGATATCGTGTAAATCGTTTTGGTCTTGTTCTAATTTACCATTAACCACTCTTTCAAATCTAGGTCTTACTACAAAACTTGTAATAAGAAGTGGGGCCATTAAGCCTCCAACAAAACCAAATGTTCTTAAGCTTTGGATTAAAAAATGTTAGTGGAAAGAAAACATGGTTAATATAGCTGATAAAAGCTAAATGTTGTTAAAATATACTCACTTTGGGTGACTAGCAAAATATTTTTGTAATACAAACAGCATACTTATTTTCGTATCTTAAAATTAATTATTAATGATAATAATATTAATAATAAATCAGATTTGCGATTCTATTTAAATAGTCAATTATAGTTCTTCTCCCCTTTTACTATTTGAATAAATTTAGTCTAAGGTCAGGTCAGGTTTTAAAAATTAAGCAACCAAATATTACAATCCTCAAAATTTATTGGACCTATTATGTTTCCAATGTTGTTTATCTTGCTAACTTACATAGTCATCGCTGATCTGCAAAAATGTATAGAAAATAAAAGAAAATGCATCTTTTCTTTTTCCCCACATTTTTCTTTAGTACCCAATTTTTATTTTTCAGCGGTATTACTCTCGCCGTACGTTCAAATATTCATTCAAAACTTGATATTGATTCATAATATCAAAATTACTTTTTAATTCAATCAATGACAAATTGTCGTTACTCATTACTATAAATTAATATATGACTCTATTAAAGAAAAGAAAATAAAAAGAAAATAATAAAAAAAAAGTGAAGTAAAGTAAAGTAAAGTAAAGCATATGGTTGCAAATTGTACAATTTATTTTTATTTTTTTTTACCTAATCCAAACAATCTTAAAAACAGATTTGGCTCCTTTTTCTCTTTAGAACCATAACATTGACTTGAAGCACTTTTTGCAATGCTTTTGTCTCCACTGTTATTCTGAGACAATTTTCTCTTTAATTCTGCATTACTGTAACTCTTAGACTTGTACAAATTACTTGAATTCTCTGTGTTACCAGAAATGGATGATCCAGTTGTAATATTTGAAATTGAGGGCCCCAACAAGGATTTGACTTTATAACAAGAAGTTCCATTGCCAAAATCATCAACATCTCCAAACGTTACTTTAGTAGACGTTGGATAAAACGATTGTGGTGTCTGTACACCTGAAGATATAGATGAACGAGTCGAAGCTTGATTATTTCTCTTAATGTCCTTAATTGAACTTTTGCGAGACCTATCTGATATGGAAATTAAAATCAGCGCAAATTGATCGTTTTTTATATGAAACTTGGTTTTATCATTTTCTTCTTGATCTTCGTCTTCTGCCACAATTTTGGTAGCACTTGTTGATAAAGTACTATTTGTATACCTCTTTAAACCTAACAGTAAATCATCCTCTTCTAACAAGTCATCATCATCACCATCATTATCGCTACTATCGTAATCATTATCATTATCATCATCATCATCATCAACAACAACATTATAACCATCAGAGACTCCATTTTCGTTTTGTTTTGACAGCTTTAAATAATCTTTATTCTTTCCACCTTCGTCATTTTGCTTAATGATTACCGGGATGTTTTGCTCAGGTAAGTTTTTTTGCAGCTGAATCAGATTATCTTTTAACTCAAAATCTTTTCCGGTTGCTCTGATGTCTAATTTGAATTTATTTAATTCATTCAAATCAGCCGCTTCATTTGCTTCATTTGTCACTACAATGACAGGAACATGACTTTTTGACAAAATATAACTAGTTAATTTTACACATTTAACTCCATCAAGCTTATAAGAACCATTGTAACCTAATCCTAATGAAGAAACGGTTCTCGTCATACTTGAAGTACTACTTTTCCTCATATTTGGGAATGGATAAGCATTCAAAGTTTCACCTCCATAACTTGAACCTGATGATTGACTAAACAACCTATTCATTTTATTTTCATAAATTTTACTGCCAATTACAATTAAACAAGGTTGGTATAGTTTGTAACAGCTTTTGAAAACCTGTTTTGAAGATTCACAATTAATAATCTCAGCGCTTATACGAATCTTCTTATCAGGATTATATCTAGAAAGTAAGGTAGTTGTATAATCCAAGATATTTTGACATTTTTCATAAATTAATGTAGATGAAACATTATAAGTTTTGGAAGATTCAAAACCTTCAATATCGTACTCAATTTTCTTATGATGAATTATGTTTGTTTCAGATGGGTCTAGTTCCATTTCTTCGACCGGGATATGTGATGTAATAACTATGTGGTCACCATCTTGTACTAGATATCTAGTGATATAATCGATTGAATTCCAAGTGTGCTTCCTCCCTGTAATAACTGTTAGTATGGTTCTATATCCATTTTGCAGTTCGAGATCACTGTCATCCTGTAAATCACCCTTCTTTGTATAATTTTTGTGTTTTATAGTTAAGCAACAAGCTCCATAAGTTATTACTGGAGTTGTTGGATACATCTTGCTTGTTAAACTTTTAATTACCGTGCTTCTATCTCTAATGGCTCCATTGCTACTATTATTAATATTATTAATATTATTGATATCATTGCTGTTATTAATATTGTGATTGCTACCACCACCATAATTACCCGCTATGCTGGGAACGGTCAGTGCTGATAATTGAGCACTTTCAGTCTTGAAATCAAAGCTATTCATATCTAATTTTGACTTTGAATGAGATTCGTAAAATTTTTCTAATGCTAATAATTCTTCTATAGTCATATCTGCAAACGATTTTCTATGACGAGTTGGTTGTGATTGTTGTAGCAGCAGCAGCAGCAGCTGCTGCTGTTCCCCCAGAGAAGAAACAGGAGAGAACGATTCATCTGCAGTTCCGCTACCTAGCACCTGCTCCTGAGCCGGATCCACAGATTGATCCTGGTTCTGGTTCTGCTCCTGAACCTGAGCTAAATCCAGATCCAGATCCAGAGGTAACGACATTGAATACCTAATTTCATTATAATGGGGTTTTTTCAAAATCGATTTTTCCGGTGGTGGGGGCAACCTCCTAATTTTCCCTGAACCCTGATTAAACCAATGCGAATCTGACGATGAATAATGCTGTTCAATATTATTAATGTTACCGCCACCAAATCCAAAATTTAAATCTAGTTTTTTCTTCTTGCTAAAATTTGAATTATCCTTAAACTGCGGAGGCACATGTAACGGATTTGATGGATCGATATAAGTTGGTGATATGTTATTAAAAGAAACCTGATGTGAATACGGCATATCAATCTTTACCAAGTCAAGTTCTTTCTAAACCAGTGATGGATCAATATCAATAAACAAAATTGAAAAATATAAAAAAAATATCTTGTACCAAATATTGGGGTATTATTTATTTATCTCTTTATACGGAATGCACCTTAGTCAGATGACTTTCTTTGCTCTGCATGAAACTAATAAAAAAGACAAAATATATATATAAAATTATAAAATTAACAACAATTCAATTCAATAAATTATAGCTCTTTAATATCACTTTCTTTTATTTCATCTACTTTATCAATTAATTTGGGGAAAGTTATTTATAATTATAGATAAATTAATTTATAAAAAAATTGATGTTGTGGTATTAATTATCTGCAACTAATTTAGCGCCAAGCAATCTCATCGCTCTAATGAAAACTACATTTAAAACTCGTGGCTATAGCATCTTTTTGTCTTTTCATTTTAACAATTTTCTCAGTAATTATAAAGATTGGAATCGGGATATACTTCACAAGATGAACACAAGGTTGTCCCCCACTTATTGATCGAGGTCCAGAGGTTCTAGGTATATCTTGAAATCAAGTTTCTTGTGTTTGGTAGTGTTCCGGTGGTGTATTGGGATTGATGCATGATCAACGTTTTGATCATTTCACATTTAATTATTTGATTTGTTTAAAAAGTACCACGTTATTTCCTAGTTACAATTACTACAAAAGACACCATTACGAGAATATATAAAAAAAAATTAAGTTTTTTCATTTCAATAATACTTTATCTGAAAATATATATATATATTAAATATATATATATATATCGGTTTTTACTTGCTAAGTTATAAGTTGGCACTTCTTGTTTCCGGAATGTACGTAGACGTGCACATTTTAATTGCTGTAAAATTCTTTTATTGTTATAGGTTTTTGGTTTATAATTGCTGATTGGATACAAGGTCCGCTACGGTAATTTTCCTAGAAAAGATCTTCTTCTTTCTTTTCCCTTCCTCGACCGAGACATGGATTTTGCTTTCAGACATGGCAAGTAAAAAACCTTACACTCATTAAGTGATTTTGTAAAGTTATAAATATGTTATTGTAGAATTTAACAAGTGATTGGATAAAGTAGAATTAAAGAGCAAAAAAAAAAAGAAAAAGAAAATGTCTTCTTTTGTACGTTATCTCAATTCGCATCTTGGGTAAGTTTGAAATTGAAAAGAAGTAAAGTATACTGAAAATAAGTTAATGTTCTTTTTTTAGTTTTTTTTTTGTTCTTTTCTTTGCTAACAATATCTTAGAGTTAAAGTGTTTGTCTACCTTGGAGCAGCTAGTTTACCAATTTATTGGGCTAGTAGAAATATCAGTCCAAACTATGGTAAATTGATTGATTTCAAATTACGAGAAGAAGCAGTGCATAACGCAGAGGAGAAAGTTCAAACTTCTGAAGGATTTCGTCAGAGGTTATTGAGAAATTTTCAAGGTGATAATGCAAAAGTAATTGGTAGAGATGAATTGGAAAAGGCAAAAACTTCTCTGAAAGATTCAGAGCCAAAACCAGCAGAGTCACTGGAGCCTGCTGAGGCCAAGTCTGCCGAGGAGAAGCCTGCAGAGGACAAATCTTTCGCCGCCGAATCCAAGCAGGAGACACCACTGAAAGAGGCGGAAGACTCTGCTGAAGCACCAGCTGAAAAGGCAACGGAATCCAAAGAATCAGCTGTGCAACCAACTAAAGAGGATTCAACTCAACAGGTTTCTGAGAAAAGTTCAGAACAAGGTGATTCCTCTTCAGCTGCTGATACTGAAAAGGAGACGGCTCCTTCACAGAGAGGAGAAATAGATGCAGATAAGGACGGTGCTCCAATTCCTAAATACAACGAGGAAGCTGATGCCCATGTAGGAAGTTCTGGAAGTGAAAGAACTAATGTCGTAAAAGGCTCTTCTGAAGATGAATACGATACAGACTCTACAAAAGTTGTTAAAGAACCAGTCAAGGCAAACTCATAAGAAGCTAAAACTGTTCTAATAAATTAAAAGGTTTTTTTTTTTATTATTAATTCTATTTTTTTTTTTAACTCTTACTTTTAGCTAACCAAGTAAATATATATATAGAAACTATGTATATACTACCAAGAAAAATGGAGGTTTCAATTTGAGATCTTTTAAATAAAAAGATGTTAATTACTTCTTAAAAAGTAAGTCTAGCAAGTTCAATATATTAAAAGTAAGGATCTAAAAAGGGTTCAACCTTGTTGTATTAATCTCTATCTGCAAGCAAGATGTACAAATTTGCTGCTTTTTTTTTTGGTATGCCGAACAATATTTTGACTAGGTTATTAAATCATATTATTATTATTTTTTTTTCCAATTTAAATAAAGAATAAAAAGAATAAAAAGATGGTATTAAAGAAGAATTTTTCCGAAGATGTTGAGCAACAGAAACTTTGTATGAGCAGGAGATTTCCATTGAAAAATTATAATGGCAACAATTGGTTTAAAGTACTTAGTATATTGTTATTTGGAGCTTCAATAATATACATGATAGATGAGTATTGGATGCATTGGGTACCATGTAGTCATATGAATAATTCAGGGTTTAATTTTGTGGGTACTATTGGATATGATAATCCGGATTCATTATGTCCAGTTCCTGATTATTTTGTACCAAGCAGTTCTTTCTATAAAAACGATACTATTGATTTGATTTTACATGATGAAAATTTCAGAAACAATTCGGTAACGAAATTATCAGGTTCAATTCAAATCCCAACAGAAGTTTATGATGAATGGGGGTTAATTGATGAAAACCCTGAGAAATGGGCTAATTTTGAGAAATTACATGTTTACTTGGAACAGACATTCCCACTATTCCACAAGAATTTGAAAAAAGAAAAAATTTATTCTGGTTTAATCTATACTTGGGAAGGTTCTGACTCGAATTTAAAACCATTATTGTTAATGGCTCATCAGGATGTGGTTCCGGTTCAAATTGAGACCATTAAAGATTGGACTCATGAACCATTTTCGGGATATTATGATGGTGAATTTGTATGGGGCAGAGGAACTTCAGATTGTAAAAATTTATTGATTGCATTGATGGAGACAATTGAAGAATTAATTAAAGTTGATTTTGCTCCCAAGAGAACAATAATATTATCTTTTGGTGCCGATGAAGAATCTGCTGGCAGATCTGCATTTTTATTAGCTAAAAAATTAGAAGAACGATATGGACAAAACTCAATGTACGCCATTATTGATGAAGGTACTGGGTTTACTGAATCTAATGGTAAAATATTTGCAATGCCCGCAGTTGCAGAAAAGGGGTACTTGGATGCTGTTATTAGCTTAACAACTCCAGGTGGTCACTCATCAATCCCTCCTGATCACACTTCTATTGGAATCGTCTCCGAATTAATCCAGTTAGCTGAATCAAACCCTTTTGCACCTTTGTTAACAAATGTTAACCCAATATTGGGGTTCTTACAATGTGTTGCTGAACATTGTCCATCAATTGATAAATCTTTAAAAAAAAACATTTTAAAAGCTCATTTGGATATAGATGCTAATCAAAAAGTTATTGAGTATTTGGAAAAAAAATCTTTAGCTTCAAAATATTTGATTACAACTTCTCAAGCTGTTGATGTCATTCAAGGAGGAGCTAAGTCAAATGCTTTACCTGAACATGTTTCAGTTTTGATCAATTATAGAATTGCTGTTGAATCAACATATTTGGAAGTTGCTGAAAACGTTACTGGTCATTTGAAACAAGTTGCAGATAAGTATAATTTAGGAATCGTACGTGAAGGTGAGGAATTACTTAAACCTTCTGGAAATGGTTATTTCAATTTCACTTATAATGATCCTTTAGAAGCCGCTCCAATTACCCCCACTAATGATAAAGCATGGGAAGTGCTTTCAGGAACTTTAAGACACTTTTATGAGAAAATGGTTTATCCCACAAGATTTGAAAATGATGATTACTTGATTGTTGCTCCAGCAATGAGTACAGGAAATACAGACACAAAATCTTATTGGAAGTTAAGTGACAATATTTACAGGTTCACACCGGAAAGTTGGAAAGAGTACGATTCACATGCTCATTCAGTCGATGAAAAAATTGATTTCGAATCACATTTACAAATAATCGCTTTCTTTTATGAATATATTTTGAATGTGGATGGTATTAAGGATGAAGTTAACGTTGTTATATAATTTAATTAATCATGCCAACATTCTTAGAAACCTACTAATTTTCTTTTTTTTAGAAAAACGTCTTCGAAATATTTATTTAAATGTTAACAAGTGTGTAGAATAGTAGCTGAATAATCAAAATGAGCGACCTGAGAAAAATACAATAATATATATCTAACAAACTATATAAATGTCATTAAATGTTTTTTTTTTTTTTTTTGCTTTGTAAGGGATAAAGCTTCATAAACAAATAGAATATTGTGTCACATTTATAATCCGAGATAGCAGAACAATTCAAACAAATATCATTTCATTAGTCATAAAAAAAAAGGTTAACAGGAGGAACGGATATTATGAACAACTGCGACATCAATTTTAGATGCTTAATGAGTTTCGATACCGCTTAACCAACCTTTGGCCTTTTCGACTGCTCTTTCCCATAAGACCCAAGCGACTCTTCTTTGGTCATCGGATAAGGTAGCATGGAAATCATTGTCGACTTGGCTACCATCTTTCTTTGTAACTAATAATTTGTTACCTTTAGAAATCTGAGTAACTGCATCATCCAATGATGTCCAAAGACCAGAACAAATACCAGCAGCAATGGCAGCACCTAAAGCTGTACATTCTGCATTTGGTGATCTTCTAACGGTGACACATGGACCCAAAATATCAGACTGGATTTGCATGACCTCATCAGATTTAGACATACCACCATCAACAGCCAAGATAGATAATGGAGTCTGGCCTGTAATCTTTGATGATTCATCTAAGAAATCAGCTGAAGCACCAGCATCGTTAATCATAGCCTTTAAAATGGCTCTAGTTTGGAAACAGACACCTTCTAAAGCAGCTCTGGCGATATGAGAAGCTGAGGTGTATTGTGTCAAACCTAAAATAGTACCTCTGGATTCAGAATCCCAGTATGGGGCAAATAATCCACTGAAGGCTGGAACAAAGACAACACCACCAGAGTTATCAACTTCTGAAGCTAAAGGACCAACATCTTGTGCCTTACTGATTAATCTCAAGTTATCTCTTAACCATTGGACACATGAACCGGCAACAGCAATGGAACCTTCCAAGGCAAATTGAGGTTTAGAAGAATTCTTACCATCAACTTTTTCATCTAATTCTGGGAACCAATAACCAAAAGTGGTAACAGCACCATGACGAGAGATCAATTTTTGATCACCGGTATTATACAACAAGAAAGCACCAGTACCGTAAGTACATTTAGCAGAACCTTTTCTAACTGCCAATTGACCAACCAAAGAAGCAGATTGATCACCTAAACAACCACAAATTGGAAGGCCTTTAACAGATTCCAATTTTTCTGCAGCTTCTTTACTTAAACCTAAATCAGTGTAACCCAAGGAAGTTAAATCTGGAAGAGCAAAATGACCATAAACTTCTGATGAAGAAAGAATCTTTGGCAATTGGATCTTCTTTCTGTCAATATTCCAGAATTTTAACAATTCGTCATCGTAATCAATGGTTTCCAAGTTCATATAAGCAGTTCTAGATGCATTTGTAACATCAGTAACAAAAGCTTTTGAAGAAGTAATGTTGTAGATCAACCATGTGTCAAGAGTACCAAACATCAAATCACCATTACCATTTTCATAAGCATCTTTAACTTCTGGAACATTTTCAAGCAACCATTGGAATTTAGTTGCAGAGAAATATGTAGAGATTGGTAAACCGTTTATTTGTCTTAAAGATTCCAATTTTTCAGCAGGGTACTGCAGATTAATTCTCTTAACGATAGCTGATGTTCTAGTATCACTCCAGACAATACCGTTATATAAAGCCTTACCAGTTTTTTGAGACCAAACAATTGTAGTTTCTCTCATATTAGCAACACCAATAGAAGTAACCTTATATGGAACATCACGAGTAATGTTAATTTTTTCTAAAGAGATTAAACAAGCAGCAAAACATTGAATTGCATTAGCCAAAATACTTTCAACACGACATTCTACCCAACCGGCTTTTGGAAAATTTAAAGTAGGTTCTTCCGAAACTTCCACTTGTAAATCATCAGAGACTGTAATTGCAATACCTTCACTAGATATAATTTGAGGTGAATCTTTTCTCGACCCAACTTGAGCAGAAGTTGAATATTCAACTTGATGTTTGGCAACTTCTTGGCCTAATTTGTTAAAAAGAATGGCTCTTGTAGAAGTAGTACCAAGATCTATTGAAGCAACTAAAGGTTCAAACGACATAATTGAATAAATATATATATAGATAAGTAAAATTTAGTGATTTAATACTTGAGTACTATTTAATAGCTAGTAAGTGAAAAAAATAGCAATTAAATTAGACGTAAATGAAAAACTAAAATTTATAATATGGATGGAAAAAAAATAGCAAAAAAAAAGATAATTGGATTTATAAAAGAAACGGAATAACTTTTGGAAAAATTTATTATAAAAGAAACTGGATTCCTTTTATAATTTTTTTCATACTTCTGGCGTAAATCCCCCCAATAAAAATTGTTGTTGAATTGAAAGTTTCATCATTTATAATACCCCAGTAAAAAATACCTTTACGCGGGGAAAATTTTTCTTTTCTTTTTTAGGAACAGCAATAATGGAATAATATTTTCCCGGGGAAACTTCGGAATGCACATTCTGAATCCAAAAAATAAACAAAAATAATGATAATAATAATAATAATAAGCTTAGACAAAAAAAAAAAAGAAAAAAATCTTTGTGGTTAAAAGATTAATACCGATAAAATTTTTTCCGTAATTTCCACAAGAATCGATGGCCGGAAGATTGTAAATACTTTTATGATTTGGTCATAAGCCTTTCTAGACGTTGTTGGTACAAGCAGATACAATTGTTCCGACAATACTGAATGAATGCTTTGAGACCTGTGTTTATTTGATCTTATAAAATTGTTCCATATTCGGTTTTCAAGTTTTATTATCCATTTATTTTCGAATTTCGCCCTAAATTATTCCGAAAGTGAAATAAGTAATAACTTTTGTTCAGCCTTCTAAATTTCAGATTACTGAAATTTTAAAAAAATTTTTGCTGGAAATTTTTGGGGATTCTGAAAAACCGATCACGAAAATCAAAGGCATTTCCGGTTAATAAAACCTTAAATTTATACAAAACTACGTAATTTTAACTTTTGAACCCCATAAAAATTAATTGAACTTACATAAAAATTTTAAGATCGAATTAGAATTTTTTTTCTAAGTTTTTTTGTAAATAAACTATAAATTGGAATGCGGGAAAAAGGTTGAGTTGAGGGTTGAAAGTTGGATTGTTTTGTTGTCCTTTATGTGTCATTTATTCTTTTACCATATTCAGTGTTTCTACTATAGAGAGAGAGAGAGAGAGAGAACAAGATAGGAAAAATAAAAAAAGCAGAATATGTTTATTCTGGTTTGCCGGAAGAATTAACCCACAAATTAAAGTAAACCGCAAAAAGGTAAATCCTGATCTCAACTATTATAGTTGTGTAATGACGTTTCACTACCCCATTTTATGATTCTTTTAACCTTCATATCTGATTGAGTTTCGAGGCTCGGTTTTAGATTTTTAAATTGTCCATAAGTCCATAACCACTTAATATCATTTACACTATAAGTAAAGTAATATATATTAATATTTACTTGAAAGATTGAACGTTCGGAATTATTCATTTTCGATCTCGGACATTGACAAGAAAATTATAATGTAATAAAGACACAGTTGTCTAAAATTACTGATGAAAAATAACTTTTATATTTTTTTTTTTTTTTTTTTAAAGAAAATCTTTTTTCATAGAATCTCTGCGCTTGAAAAAAAAAACTCCGAAGAAGCCTTACTGTAAACGCAACTTGGGGATAATAAAGTATCGAAAATTTGGATCATGTTCTTTATTGTTTAGATACTTAACCGTATATGTAGGATGATTTAAGGAAAAATAGCTTTTCCATCCTGAGATAATTGTTGACAAAACCGTTGAAGAGTTATTCCGTGGTAAGAACTTCGCAAATACAAAAAATTCTTGTGATGGGCAAGAACGAAAAAGAAAAAAAAAAAAAAAAGAAATTGACCGTTTAAATTTTTATAGTTATTAATTTCGTATATAACGGACTTGAAAATGATATTACAGAGAAGTATTTGCCAAAGCCAATTGAAAAGTGTTAAAATAAAACAAAGCTAAGAATGCCTCCACCTGAACCCACTCGTAAGATATTGACAACTGCAATGTTTTCAAATGGCGAATTAATTAATATTCTTATTCTGTTGGGACTAATAACAAAAGGGAAATAAAAACTTTTTATCTCTGTTCGCCTAAAATTATTACTTGAGCATAGTATTACATCTTATAATTATAATAGCTCCGCGAGCCCGCCGATAGTGTGAATTTTATTAGATTTTTAAATGAAAAAATTAAATCATTTTTGTAAATACAACAACAAACAGACAAAAGAAAAAAAAAAAAAAGGGGCAACACGGCAGACCTCGCGCGTATTAACTATTTGGCCCCATTCCTGTAGGATCAATTAATTTGCGGAGATGTTGTAGTATCCATCCAGGAATAAAGTAAAAATTATTGTTTACATGCTAACTTTACGGGGTATATTATTACATTCCTTAAATTAATCAATTAATTAGTTATTATTAAGGGAACTTTAAATCTCCAATCTCCTTAAGTTTTATTAATAAGAATAAATTATTAAAATTCCAAATCGTATTTGTTGTTGAGAAAACCTATTATTCTGAAATTTTCTGTTGCCTTTTCATGTTCAATCTCCAAGCTTATCAACTCCTGGAATAACTTAAAAGATAAACGGAGTTTTAGTAAAATTGGTCCGAACAATATCAATGCATTTTAACTTTGCAAATCCTTGAGCCGGGATAATTGTTTCCCCGCAAATTACAATCTTGGTTTTTGTAAATTTTATAGTCACAAGTCGGAATAATTTGTTTTTCCTTTCAAATGAATCCATGTTTCCAGAAAAAGGGTTTATTAGTTACTGTCTACTTAGATAACTTGCCCAATCATTGCATAATAACAATAATAAGATGCTATTCTTCACCAAGTCATTAGTTAATTATAATACAAAAAATGACTCTAAACTTTTCTGTTTGTTTTTTTTTTTTTTTTTTTTATTTTGTTTTTTGTATGGTTAATTTTGTAGTGATAAAAAAAAGCAGCAATTTTTTTTTCTTTTTCTTTTTGTTTTCTCTTTTTCTTAACTTTGGCGTAATAAAATGCATTAATTTCAAAAAAATGAAAAAAAGGACAAGAATTTCTTTCCCCGTACGCTTCTCACAGAAAAAGAGAAAAAAAAAAAAAAAAAAAAAAAAAAAAAAAAATTTAAAATTTTTT
>KV454014.1:1127253-1194144 GCA_001661245.1 Pachysolen tannophilus NRRL Y-2460
CAAAAAAAAAAAAAAAAAAAAAAAAAAAAAAAAAAAGAAAAACAAACTTTAAAATTTCTTCAGAACAATAAAACTGGTTATTGTATAGTGAAAATCGACCACGCTTTTTTGCAAATACTTTGTTTTTTCTGCATAAAATTGCATGAAAATGAAAGAAAAAAAATTTTCTTTTTCGTTTTCACTTAGAAGTTCTTTCGGGGTTCGAAATTTCATACCATAATGTGCCTCTTCCCCCAGTTTTCAGAGGATTATCTTCGGATCTTCCATTCTGACTCTTGATCTAAGTGTCCGAAAAATAATTTATCTATTTAAGGAGGAGAAAATCCGTTTGAGTAGTTTTCAAATTTATTTTAGTCAATCATACAATTCAATCAAGATTAACATTAATAAACATAAAAAACATATTTATATATATATATTTATATAAACAAGACAGATCATATTTTCAAATATAAGTTAACGCATTTGCTGTTATCATGAGCAAGTCAGAAACGATGCAAATAGAGAATGTTCAAGGATCGAGTACTTCTTCCAATGAGTTATTGGCGCCTGATAAAATTATTATAGAAGAAGATGAGATTATTGATGTACCACAATTCAACAATGTTTGGGAAAGGATTCGTCATGAATATAGAGCATATTTTGCTGAATTTTTAGGGACTTTAATCCTTGTTGCCTTTGGTGATGGTGTTGTTGCACAAAAGAAATTATCCGGTGGGGCAGCAGGTTCATATACAAATGTGTCTATGAGTTGGGGTTTTGCTGTTATGATGGGTTTTTTAGTTTCTGGTGGTATTAGTGGTGGACACATGAACCCGGCAGTTACTCTTGTTGCTGCTGCATTTAGAGGCTTTTCATGGAGGAAAGTTCCTGGTTATATTTTTTCTCAATTATTGGGTGGTCTTATTGGTGCTTATGTTGTTTATGGTACTTATTATCAATCATTTGATGATTATGAAGGTGTTGGAATTAGAACTGTCACTGGTGACACTGCCACCGCCGGTATTTTTTGTACTTTCCCAGCAGGTGACTACTTGACTACAAGAGGTCAAGTTTTATCTGAATTTGTTTCTTCTGTATTATTGGAAATTGGTATATTTGCATTATCAGATGCATGTAATGTTGAATCTGCAAAACATTGGTTTCCAATTGGTTTATTTTTTTTAATTTACGGAATTGGTGCATGTTTTGGTTATCAAACAGGATATGCTATAAATATGGCAAGAGATTTTGCTCCAAGAGTTGCTGCAACATCGGTTGGTTATGGTAGAGAAATGTGGACTGCAGGTAATGGATACGCATGGGTTCCAGTGGTAATGCCTATAATAGGTTGTTTTACAGGAGCCATTATTTATGATCTGTTCATCTACCAGGGCCAAGACTCTCCATTAAACAAGCCTTACTTTGGATTCGGTAGATTCTTTGGAAAAGGGAGACAAACAAAAGACGTAGAAAATCAATACTAATAATAATAATAATAATAATAATAATATTGATAATAAAAAAAAAAAAAAATTTCCAATTTTTTTTTATGTTTTTTTTTTTGCTGTTTCATTTTTTACTTGTTACGATAGCGCTTTTATATTTTGGCATATTTATTTTTTTATTTTATTTTATTTTTTTTGCGGGCTTTTTTTATTTTAAAAAATTTATTTTATTTTTATTTTTATTTTTTATTTTGTAATCTTTTTTTTTTTCACTTTGATCTTGATTGATCCAGATGTATATTCTTAAGTTTCAATAATGTACAGTTATGACTATTATATTTAAAAAAAAAAAATTATTATTATTGTAACTAAAAAAAAACATTTCGCTATATTTAATTTTAATTTTTAGCGCCGAAGTGACCTGATGTTTCTTTGATCGCCGCTGATGAGAAGGTGGTGTCACAAAAGAAAGAAAATAGAAAAAAGACAAAAGAAAAAAGACAAAAGACGAAAAGAAAAGAGAAAAAGATAAAAGAGTCATCTGTCATCTATCACTCTGTCACTCCGTAACTTGTGCTAGCTCTAGATGAATGAACACTGAACATTGGTAGTGTCACTGGTAGTGGCACCAACAGTGACACAAACAGTGACAAGACACAGACACAAACATTAGCTTTAGCATAGGCACTGTCACCAGCCCCTTTTTCCTTTTCTGTTGCTTTTTGACTCTATTAATTAATACCGCTAATCCATTAATTCTTCTGCCTTTTCCTTTTTTTTCTTTTTTTTTTTCTCTCAAAGACAAAAAGGGCACAATTATGCATTCTTCTCTATTGTGAAAAACGCCCACAAACCAAAAACACAAATAAATGTACTAAATGCATGCTTACATAAGTGCTTAATAACTACAATCAAGAATTGCTGATTGGACGATAACCAATCTTTTACACCTGTTAAAGCAGTACATTAAAAATGACCCGTTCCCAAAGGACATAAAGGCTAAAAAGAAATAAAAAATGTCAAACATTTTTTTTTTTTTTGGACTTTTTGACTTTTTAACTCATCATTCATTTATTTATTATTTTTACTCTTTTATTCACTCACTAAGTCAAAAAAGTCGCTTTTATTTTTTTTTTTTTTTTTTTTTTTTTTTTAATTATATTTTTTTATCAGCACTTTTTTGCTTCAACATTATATATATATAAATTTTTTATTTTTTTCTTTTTTCTTTTTTTGTTTTAATCTTTTTTCTTTTTTTTCCTTTCTTTCTTCAAATTATTAACGTCCCATAATTATCTCTTCCAAGAAAAGAGTTAGTTATAGTTATTAGTTGTTGGTTTTTTTTTTTTTTTTTTATTGTAATTTGTTGAAAAAAAAATGTCTGTTATTGAAAATACAGCTGTGTTATCTAAATATTTGGACCTTGACCAAAGAGGTAAGGTGATTGCCGAATATGTTTGGATTGATGCTTCGGGTAATACCAGATCGAAAGGTAAGACTTTAAATAAGAGACCTACTTCTGTTGAAGAATTACCAGAATGGAATTTTGATGGTTCTTCTACTGGTCAAGCTCCTGGTTATGATTCTGATGTTTATTTAAGACCAGTCAATTTTTATCCAGATCCATTTAGAAAAGGTGATAATATCATTGTATTGGCTGAATGTTGGAATAATGATGGTACTCCAAATAAATTTAACCATAGACATGAATGTGCCAAATTGATGGAGGCTCATAAAGATCAAGAAGTTTGGTTTGGTTTGGAACAAGAATATACTTTATTTGATCATGATGATAATGTTTATGCTTGGCCAAAAGGTGGGTTCCCTGCTCCACAAGGTCCATACTACTGTGGTGTTGGTTGTGGTAAAGTTAATGCTAGAGATTTGATTGAAGCACACTATAGAGCATGTCTTTATAGTGGTATTAATATTTCTGGTATTAATGCTGAGGTTATGCCTTCACAATGGGAATTCCAAGTTGGTCCATGTGAAGGAATCGAAATGGGTGATCAATTATGGATGGCTCGTTACTTGTTGCAACGTGTTGCAGAAGAGTTTGGAGTCAAGATTTCTCTTCATCCAAAACCATTGCAAGGAGATTGGAATGGTGCTGGTTGTCATACAAATGTTTCTACAAAATCAATGAGAGTTCCAGGTGGTATGAAATATATTGATGATGCTATAGAAAAATTAGCCAAGAGACATAAGGAACATATCGCATTGTACGGTACTGATAACGATATGCGTTTGACTGGTCGTCATGAAACTGCTTCAATGTCAACTTTTTCTTCAGGTGTTGCCAACAGAGGTGCATCAGTTAGAATCCCAAGATCTGTCGCTAAAGAAGGTTATGGATATTTCGAAGATAGAAGACCAGCTTCAAACATTGATCCTTACTTGGTCACCGGTATCATGGTAGAGACAATTTGTGGTCCAGTCGAGAATGCTAACATGACCAAAGAATTTGAAAGAGAATCTTCATAGAGTAATTTTTACTTAAATCTTAAGTTTGTTTTCGTTTTTAATACAAAAGAGAAAAAAAAAAAATAATTGAATTTTTTTTTAATCGTTATTTCTTTCTTTCCTATACTAAAAAATATACCCATCAAAACCTCCACCTACTAACTTATAACTTAATATCTATCTATTATTATCTTTAAAAACTAATATAATAGCGAATAGTAATCGGCCAAATATTATTATTCTTATCTATAACTTGCCCATATCAGCTCAGATTTTAACTCCCTACTTGATTTTAAACTTTTTTGGCCTAGAGCTTCAAGTCTGCGGGGTTAGATGGTCAAGTATCAGCAGTTTCGGCAAAAGTTGGCCGGCTGTATATTAAAAAATAAAATTTAAAGAATATGTCCATGTCCATGTCCATGTCTATGTCCTTATCTACATTTTAGATCTTAGCTTATAGAGAGTATTAAACATTCAACTATATTTTATTATATATATATATATACATTTATTATATGCTAGTAATCATAGGGCAAAACTTCTTCATCACCGTAATCTTCAAAATCACTTGTGTCTTCATCAGATTCAGAATCGTTATATTTAACATTTACTGGGGTTCTATTACTCGTTTGATGAATCAGCTTTACAAGATTGTCATTTGTACTTGCGATTGCAATTTTCTTGGCTAATTCTTGAAGATTTTCGTTTTCTTCTTCAAAATTTGTAGGTTTATAACTATTATTAAAATTTGATTGAATATTATTGAAAATATTTTTACCTTTACTGAAAAATTCATTTTGAAATTTTTTACCATCGGAAATTAAATTGTTAGATATATCGTTTAAATCTTGTCTAATTTTTAAAATTGAAGGTTGTTTCTTAATAGTAGAATTGGATTGTTTAAAATCATTTATTTCAAATTTTTTAAAAGGTCCTTTATTGTTTGATTTTTGAATATCAATGTTATCTTTAACTATTTCTGAATCACATGTTTCTCGCTTATCAACTCCAGATTCAAAAACATCATTATACTGATTGTAATTATTTGCTAAATTTGCTGATAAATTTAATATACTTTCTCTAGCTTTCAAAGCATGTGTCTTAATTGGAGAAGTAAAATTATGTTCTAAAGTAGCAGGCTTATTATCATTTAACATTTCTTCGTCAATTGGTTGTAATTTTTTTTTAAATTCCGAGAGAGTGTGGTTTAACCCATTAGATAATAATGAGTTCATACCATTTTTATTATTATGCAATCCTTGATGAAAATTTGATGGGTTTATCAAACAACATTTCTTAGTCAATAGAGACAATTCTTTTTCAGCAGCCGATAATTTATTCCTTAACTCCAAAACTTCTCTTTGCTTTGTGGCTAATTCAAAAAGTAAGTCTTCATCAGGGATTTCTTTAATGCATTTTTCATTCATTTCATTGTCAAAACCGAGACTAGGAATCTGGTCAATATGCTGTGTAGTTTCAGAAACAAAAGTTTCTATATTTCTTTCTGGACTACTATGAACTTCTTTTCTCTGTTCTCCAGAGGATCTCGTATCAACAGGAATATGGATAGGTAAACCTTTTCTTCTTGGAGATTCTTGAATTTGAACATCTTGTACCGGTTCAAAATTCTCATCTGTTGCTGTTGTCAATATAGCAGTGTCGCTATTTGTCGCAGTGGCCCTTAAAGAAAACTTTACTAAACCTGTTGACTCACTAATGACTCGTTGTCTTATAGGTTTAATTGTCTCAATTGACTGTTTGACTCCAGAGCCATCCTGATTGTTGGATAAATTATTAACTGATAAAATGGATACAGATTTCTTGGTTTTCAATTTATTCGGAAATTTGGTCAGGTCCAGTGTTTGTATTACGTTTTCCTTGTCATTTGAAACAAAACCACTCCCTAAAGAGGACTCAGCAGAACTCATTTCAATCTAAAATATGCAATTAGAGAAAACAATAGATAATCTGCTGGATTTCTCCATTTAATATTGGTTGGCATATATATATATATACATGTCTTCTTATTGCAACTAATTACTTATCCTAAAAAGGAAATATAAAAACAAAAATTTTTCATTCTACATATTGCTTTATGCGACTATTTCCGTGTAGCTGAACCAATTTTTATTCTATTTACAAATATATATATTCGTCTATAAGTAAAGGGTAGATTGAAATTAAAAGAATTGACAAACTCATTGGCTGGAAGAAGTAACTCAGCCCTTTTAGTTTGGGGATGTAGATTGGATCTGGATTTGAAGAAGGGATTCAAAGGCTTATTATATGTGAATTATTTTTTTTTTTTTTTTTTTTTTTTAACTTACCTATCCTACGATCAATCAATTAATGGAAAGAGTCTCTTTAAATCAAAGATTCCCATTGAAGCTCATAACGGGTATCTTTTTCTTGGAAAATCAATATTTGATTATTTAGGAAAAAGTTAATCGACTTTCGGTTTCAAAAGTGCCTACTATAAACTCTATTTATAGGAAAGAAGCCTTTGCAAGAGTATGAGCCACATATTGCTGGTTGTTCCTGTTGATTAACTGGATGATGAAGTAAACTGGGAATAAGATTATTGGAATCCAAATAGATGCCCGGAAATACAGCAGATGCCATTGACAACTGCCATTTCATGTTGTGGGCCTATTTATCACCTTTGAGATGGTTAAAGCCACAGATTATCATATCTTCTGCTTTTCTGACACCACACTTTAAAAGTAGTTGTTTACCTATATATAAATATAACTTTCAATAATTCAGCAAAGTTTTATGAAAATGTTGAAGGAATAATTTGAAATATGACGGTAGCAGACGTAGTTGTTGGTCCGAAGAAATGGGTTTCACCAAAAGAAACAACGGAGAAACTAGATTGGGCAGATCTTACAGTGATTGATCTCAATGAATTTGATACACCAGAAGGAAAACAAAAATTGGCAAATGAATTGAAAGTTGCTGGCAGCACTGAAGGTTTCTGGGCTGTTGTAAATAGTGGGTTTTCTGAAGAAGATATTTTTGAAATCTTCTCCTACGGTAGAAGTTTTTTTGAAGATTATTCAGACGAAGAAAAAAGTGCTGTAGAGGTAGATTTCACCACTGGAAACTATTTTGGTTTTAAAAAAAGAGGAAATAAAACTATGTTTGATACCAAAATACCAGACAATTCAGAAATTGTTAACATTGCCAAGTTTACTAAGGATAATCGTTTCCTGGAATATCATAAGTTTAAATTTGTTGCAGAAAATCAGGCGAAGTTGGAAGAAATTTCAAGAAAAAGCTTTGAAGTGATTAGAAAGTTGTTAATTTTACTTGCTATAGGGTTAGAGTTAGATGAAAATTATTTTGTTGACAGACATCTTTATGAAGATGCGAGTGATGATCTGCTTCGCTTTATGAGATACCATCCTCGTGCTGCTTCTGAAGACGCTAGAATTGAAAATACTTGGGCAAGAGCACATACGGATTTTGGAACGTTGACTTTACTTTTCAATCAAGTTGTGGCAGGACTCCAAATAAAGACCCCGGATGGATCTTGGAAATATGTAAAGCCAATTTCTGGGGGTGGTATCATTTGCAATGTAGGTGACACACTTAATTTCTGGTCAGGTGGATTTTTTAAGTCAACCATCCACAGAGTTGTCAGACCACCAGATGATCAGGTTGGTGCTCCACGAATTGGTGCCTTTTATTTTCTTCGTCCTGGTGACAAGGCAAATGTTGAGATAGCACCTTCGCCCTTATTGAAGGAATTGGGTCTCTATAAAAAAGTATCGCCAGTTATTGGTACAGATTATGTCCGAAAGAGAGTCACAGATTATCATAATAGGAAAACTTATGCAAAGCAAAGTAATGTGAAATTCAAAGTAGGTGAATTTGAAATTGTTGACGGTTTTGATTGAAAATAAGAAGCTTTCTTCTAGTAAATTGTTTTTAAAACAATGTCATTATATAGCGACTTCAACAAAAATAGTTCTTTACGTAAAAAAAAAACCCTTGGTTTTATGAAATATTAAAATTTAGATCTTGAAAAAAGGTTGATTATCTTTTAATAGATGGGAAACATCAGGCTATTAGGATGTAAGTTCGAATACATGGTGAAGTACTATAAGGTCAAATTTCTATAAATAAATTTAAGGAATATTGTAGTAAAGAAGTTTCATCAAAAAAGGTAAAAATATAAATAGAGATAAAATAAATATTAAGCATAGTCAGGAATAGTTGACATGAAACTACTAACATCTGAAAATGCACCCACAGAATCTATTTGGTCTATAACAACCAAAGCTTCATCAATAGAGTCAAAATAAGGACAAGGTTGTGAATAGATTGCAGGTGTCAAAGTATGCTCCTGAGAGTCATCGTTAAGTTGCGTTTTGCAGTCTTTATGTACTAAATATTCCAACACTCCAGAACTAGACAATCTTCCCCGTAATTTTTCATTATTAGGAACGCACAGAAAGAAAATTTTCAAACCCCTTTTAGAATAATTTCTTAAAACGTCGGTCAAGATTTGAATAGCTGAAGAGTCAATGCTCGTCATACCTTTTAGATGGAACACCACATATTTTGTGTCAGTCTTAATTTGGGTAGATGCTGGATGAATTTTGGTTGATCCGTATTTTAAAATCCTTCTTAACCTGGATCTTAAATCTTCTGCATTAGAAAATGTAAGAGGTTCAGGGATCTTGATGATAACACATCCTTCAACTCCTGCCAATGTCTGTTGGTGCAGATTTTTAACGGCACTCAATAGTAACGAAGATTCTGTAACATTTTTCTTTCCTGTGTTTATCAAACGGCCTTCGTCAGCATTGATATAGTTATTAGTATTTGGAATTCTTCCTAATATTTGAATCCTGGATTTTGTAGAATGTTTTATAACTCTGAAAAGTGAGTAACAAGTACCCAAGAGTATACCACAATCCATAGAGTAGAAAAAAGCAGCTAATAAAGTTACGAAAAAAGTTATGATTTCGTTATACCCCTTTGTCCTCAAGTGAAATTTCAAGTCACCAGGAGCTTCTTCCAATAGACTTAAACCAACAACAGTGGTTATAATAGAGAGCACACAATTTGGAAGGTATTTCAAATTTTTCAAAAGAAAAAATATTGTGAATATGGTGAAGAGCGACATGAAACAACCTGAAGCACAAGTTTTGGCTCCTGACATGCCATTTATCTTAGATCTTCCATATCCACCAAATGCTGGTAAAGCACCAAACGCAGAACCAAAAAAATTTATGACACCTAAAGCAACCAATTCTCTATTGGATGAAATAGGAAGATCATATGCAGAGCCTAATGATTTTGAAGCTGTTGTTGATTCAAAAAAACCCAATACCGAAGACATAATACCGGCATTAACTAGAGTTTTAAAATATGGAAATTTAAATTCCTTATATGGAAATCTAAAATGGAAATCACCAGTATGGATTGAGCCAACCACATCTATACCAAGACTTGACCAATCGTATTTATAAGAGCAAAATGTAGTTATAACAACAATAGTTAATATTTCAGGGAAAAATATGATTTTTTTAAAATTACGAGCAAGCATTTGTCTTTTCATGAATCTAAGTAATAAAAGACTTACCAAACTGACAATACTTACAATTGTTGTGGGTTTATGTAATCGAGTCATATTTTCCATAAGAAACCATATTTTCTCGTAGGGTGTATGTGCATGTTGATCTGGTGGTAGATGTTCTAAAATTTTCTCTAAACCAAATTCACTAATTGATGAGTTTACAACCATTATAATACCTACTGCCGTGATAAATCCTCTTAAAAATGCTCCTGATAAGACATTATCTAAAAAGCCTAATCTTGCCAATCCAAAACCGAGCAAAGCTGCACCAGATACAAAACTGATTAATACCACTAAATCGATTGGATCCAATTCAGAATTATGAGTGATGATAGGTTCAACAGCTTGGCCAACCACCAAAGCAATAGCTGCCTCTGGGCCAACAATCATTTGTGGTACTGAGCCAAAAATTCCATAAATTAAAGGAGGAACTGCAATACTGTATAATCCACAAATTGGAGGGATATGAGCTATAGCTTTTGCATAAGACATAGATAACGGGATTTGAAATGATGCTAATGTTAACCCTGCAATCATATCACCTAACAAGATATTAAAGTTATAAGTTGGAAGCCAAGACATACATGGTAAATAGTATGGCACTTTCTGTCTCCATGAGAGTTTCGATGGGGGTAAAAAAGTATCATCTTGATTATCAGTCATATCTAACGTAACGAATGACCTAGCAGATTCTCCTTTAATAGTGGCATCATTATGAGTTGCCGATGAACTATAAAGACTTTGATTTTCATTTGAAAACAAGGAAGAAGTTTCATTATTTGTTTGAGCAGTTGGTGAAAACAAGTTATTATTATGGCTACCATTACTACAACATTGACAATTGTTGCTTGAACATGTGGCACATCTATTATTTTTATTCAACGAACTTCTAAGAATTGGTACAGTTTTTGGCCGAGTGGGACTTAAATCACCAATTACAGTACCATTGTTCTTACTTATACCGGCACTAGCATTAGTTGCTGGTCTCGTAAATGAAATAGTCGACAAAGTTGATCTTATTTTAGTTGTATTATTATTATTATTGTTATTGTTATTATTATTATTATTATTATTATTATTATTATTATTATTACTCCTAGACATTCTTTATTGTTATTTTTCTTCTTCGCAAGTTCAGCATTCGGCTCTCCTATCCTCTCTTAGCCAAAACTTGAATCCCTACTTGATTTATAAATATATATATTGTTTAACTTTTCCCAAATTAATTTGTAGGTGTTCTTTATGAAAATACCGTTTGTTATTATTAAAAGAAAATGAGGTACGAAAATTGTGCTGCAAACCTACATAGTGTAGAGTTATCAAATTAAAATATTACAAATTGTCATATACATTATACAAAGATTAGGCTCAAATTGTAGAAGGAAAGGAATTTTCAATATTATCTATCTTTGAAGGTTCAACTTGAATCCAATTTCTTTATGTTTACCAGCCGCCTAGTTGAAATCCTCTTCCATCTCCATCATTACTATAGCTTTCATCAAAATCTTTTAGTTCAATTTCGTTATTGAAATGTTTTGCAGATGAGGGCAATTCAATTATATCTTTTTTAAATTGATTGTCATTAGTGTTTATATATTTCTGGATATTGAATTTTTCAAAAGTTTCTTTATTCTTTGTATAAGGTAAGTAAGAGATCAATTTTTCAGGTGTGGGTCCCAATACGATAAAATCATCATCAAATTGTGTTTTATTTTTATTATTATGTTTTATATTTTCTTCTTCTTGCAATTTTTGCAGTTCCAGTTGTAATTGAAGTTGATCTTGAGAATGAGAATGAGAATCATCTTCCAGTTCTGAATCTGAATATAATTCAGTATCTAGTACCGATGATTTTATCTTTAACCTTTTATGTTTTTCTGTATTACTAATTAGATATTTCACATAATCTTCAGGTACTTTAATAATTTTTGGATCAAAGTTTGTACTTGTTAATTTTTCTAATTCTAATTCATCTTGATCTTTTTTAATAAATGAAGAATCAAAAGTAGTAGTATCATTTGGAGCAGTTACAACATTAGCATTTGTTGAAGAGTTATTTATTTTCATTTTCAAACTTTCAATTTTTTTATTTCTGATATATGTGGCATTAGGTTTGGCAACAATCCTGGCTCTAGCAGGAATAGGTCCAAATACCCAATCATCCAATTTTTCACAAAATTTATAATTATCAAGATGAATATCATAAACGTCCAATTTATTTGTAGGTCTTATTAATTTCAAATCATCCACCGCCTGTGAAATATCCTGTATTGTTATATTATCATCATCATCTCTAACTTTCGCTAAGCTTAAGCTTCTTGTTAATAATAACCCAAAGTGTCTTATGTATAAATCGGTTATTATATCAATTATAGAATTATTTGTCTTGGTGAAACCGACGGATCTAAGAATTTGAATAATTGATATTCTTAATAAACCCCTAAAAAAATTTTCCTTCGACGAAACCATTTCAAGGCAAAATATCAGATAAAAATTGAAAAGCTATCAATCAATCAATAAATCTATCAATCTCTTTCTTTCGTTAAATATATATATATATATTTGTCATTGAAACCTTTTATTTATTTTGAGATGAAAACTAATTGATTGATGATAGAAGCCAAAAAAAAAAATGCGCACGTAATTGCCCAAAATGCGGTACGCACTTTAGTTTATACTTTCTTTGAACCGACAAGACTACAAGACTAAAAGACTACAAGAAGAAAAGTAAACGATGTGGTGCTATAGGTTGATAGAAAAACTAGTAGATATGGTGTTCCTATTATTTACAATTTTAATTTCTTTAAATGAAAGGTTTTATAAAAGCTTAAAAGATTTTTATTTTTTTTTTTTTTTTTTTTCAATAATTTTTAGAAAAATACTACAACTATAAACCTTGTTGTAATTTCTCATTAATCTTAGATCTTGCAAATTGGAAAGCATTCAACAAACCCTTTTCGGATAAGTCAATTGTTTTCAATGAAGGAATATCTTGAGATGGAGCATTGGTAACTCTACTTGCAATAACAGCTGGGTCATATTCCAAGATAATTCCATCATCCACTGTTTCATCAATTGCCAATGCCACAAGATCATAATTTTCTTGAACAGATTTTTGATCTATATTATTTTGCAAAACGATTTCTAAAGCAGCAGTTAACCCACTTAAAGTAGTTGATAATAATGATTCATTTTCTTCTAAACCTCCAATCATATATATGATAATATCCGAATATTGTTTATAAACAACAACTTGGTTTTCAAACAATATAATGTCACCACCAACTTTATAAGTCTTGGCAAATAAATTTTTCTCAAATGTCTTTTGATTCTTATCATTATTATACAATTTACTATTATCTTCTAAAACCCCATGAGGTGGTTTAAAATATTTAGCATAAATCCTCTTACCCTCATTATCTAGTATCAAGGTCGAATTAATCGAATAAAGTGAAACCTGAGAGCTCATACCGCCAACAAAAAAAAAAAAAAACAATTAAAACAATAGATGGCAAAACTATTTGATTAACCAATACCTACTACACAATTATTTATATATATATACAATGAAATTATTCAACTTTTTGTACGTGTTGATTCAAAATTATGGACAAAAACATACGCAAAAAATTTAATGTTTTGCGCACTACTTTTTAATTTTCTTTTCTCTTAACAAACAGCCATTAAAAATGGGTATTAAAAAGAAATAAATATGATGTTTAAAATTACAATTATATTGAGTATTAAATAAATTTATTGGTATGAATTTTAAAGAATATAAAGAGTAAGATATACTGAGAAACCAATTGATCTAAGAGAAAAAAAATAAAATAAATAGAACCTATATTTTTTGTACCTTTTTTTTTTTTCTTTCTTTTTGTCCTGCAAACTTTATGGGTCATTTTACTTAGCCGCACAGGTTGCCGAGAATGCAGACTAGGACCGGTGGAGTTGAAAAAAGACTTTTACTTGTTTTTTTTATTGATTGAATAGATGGATTGAATTGAGATTTTGAAAGTAAGATTGATTAGATCAGATTGAGTTTGTTGGAGTCCATTTTGAAATATTTAAAAGTCTTTTCATACTGTAATAATTAATAAATTTATTCCAATACATATATATCCACATATAAGTATATAAATATTATTTTAAATCAATTAGTTGGTCTTTTTCTTTTTTTTCTTTTTTTTTTTTTTTTTTTTTTTGCTTCTTATTTTCTTATTTTTCTTATTTTTTCTTTTAATTTTGGATCAGTAATTCTTGATTGAAAATGGATTCGAATATAGATGATACAGCTATTCCTCCAAGCGGGTACTTGGTTGGTAAGCCATTATTATATTTTACTTCAGTTTTTGTTAGTCTAGGAGTTTTCCTTTTTGGTTATGATCAAGGTGTAATGTCAGGTATTATTACAGGTCCTTATTTTAAATATTATTTTAATGATCCTTCAAGTACAACTATAGGTACTATGGTTGCAATATTAGAAATTGGTGCTCTTATATCTTCATTATTAGTTGGTAGAATGGGAGATATTATTGGTCGTAGGCGTACTATTAGGTATGGTGCATTTATATTTGTTGTTGGTGGAAGTATACAAACATTTGCTACAGATATGCATCATTTAATCTTGGGAAGAATTGTTAGTGGTGTTGCTGTTGGTTTATTAAGTGCTACAGTTCCTGTTTATCAATCTGAAATTAGTCAACCTCATAATAGAGGTCAATTATCTTGTGTTCAATTTACAGGTAATATTTTTGGTTATGCAACTTCTGTTTGGACAGATTATGGATGTTCATTTTTTGAAAGTAATCTTTCATGGAGATTCCCATTATTTGTACAATGTGTTATTGGTCTCTTGTTATTTTTAGGTACATTTGTCATTGTTGAAACTCCAAGATGGTTATTAAATAATGATCATGATGCTGAAGGTATTGTTGTATTAGCTGATTTATATTCAAATGGTGATGTTCATGATATAAGAGCAAGAAATGAATTTAGAAATATTAAAGAAGATGTATTGATGTCAAGATTGGAAGATACTGGTACATCTTATTCTTATATGTGGAAACGTTATAAGACAAGAATTTTAATTGCAATGTCTTCACAAATGTTTGCACAGTTTAATGGTATTAACGTTATCTCTTATTATGCTCCTCTAGTGTTTGAACAAGCAGGTTGGTTTGGTAGAGATGCAATTTTGATGACTGGAATAAATTCAATTATTTATTTCCTGAGTTCTATCCCACCATGGTATTTAGTTGATAGATGGGGTAGAAAACCTATCTTAATAATTGGGGGTATTATTATGGCAATCTCTTTATTCTCAATATCATTTGTCTTGTTCATAAATGTACCGAAAACACCTGTTTATGTTGTTATTCTTGTTATTATCTATAATGCATTATTTGGATTTTCTTGGGGTCCAATCCCTTGGTTATTACCCCCTGAAATATTACCACTTTCAATAAGATCTAAAGGTGCATCGTTATCAACTGCTACAAACTGGTTTTGTAATTTCCTAGTTGGTGAATTGACCCCTGTTTTACAAGAAACAATAAAATGGCGTTTATATCTTATTCATGGAACTTCTTGTGTATTGTCATTCTTGGTGGTACATTACATTTATCCAGAAACAAAAGGTTTAACTTTAGAAGATATGGATAGTGTATTTGATGATAGGTCTTCTACATTCAGTTTCCAAAGTTCAAATTCTGTCACTGGCTTGAATCAACAACAACAACAACAACATCCAGGAGCAGGTACTGGAGGTTTTGGTACGAATTACGGTTCAATCACAAATGAAGATGGATTACCAGTTCAGTATCAATCTCCAGCAGTCTTGGCAAGACATCCAATTGTTGCTGCTCAACAACTGCAAAATTTGAAATCATCAACACCTTCATTACGTTCTACTTCAAATTATATGAACAATGTATCACCTCTAATTCAACCGCATGAATTAGAGCCACCTAACATTGAAGAAATTAGAGCTTATAAGTTAAGTGATAATAACAGTATAAAAGGTAACATTAGGAGAAGTAGTGAAAACATTGGGTCTATGTTTCATAAAGTATTCAATAATAATAGTCTTAAAAGATCAGACTCGACTAGTGAATTTACAAATGATTCAGAAGATGAAGAAGCAAATTTAACTAGCAATAGCGGTCGTCATTAGTCAAATTTAAATTATATTTTAGAGATTTATATATGTAAATATTGGTATCTATTTTTTTTTTTTTTTTTGTTTTTGAGTTTTTGAGTTTTTGCGTTTTTAAGGATTATTCAATCTTTTATAACAAGCTACAAACTTACTACCATTATTTCTTGTAACTTTCTTACCTTCTTCAGTAGAATTCAACATGATTTTAACACATTCATCTTGACTTTCCCAATTTTTATCTAATCTTTCAAATAAAGGATGTTCTTCTAGATGTTTGACCATCCATTCATGCAAATCTAATACATCAGTAATAGTATAAATGATTCCACCTTCTTTTAATACATATGCATATTCACTTAATAAACTATTTGTTATAATTCTTGCTTTATGTTTTCTATTTTTAAAATGAGGATCTGGGAAACAAAAAAAAATTTTTGATAATTGTGATTTTTGGAAAAAATTTGGTAAAAATTTCATTGCATTTCCTCTTATTACATTTATATTTTGATATTTTTTGAAAAAATCTTTATTATTTATATGTTGTTGTCTTAATGCTATAATACGATCTTCAACATAATTTGTAACTTGTACTCTAATTTCCATACCTAATATTAATGTTTCTGGGAACAGTGGTGATAAATCTATTAAAAGTCCACCAAATCCACATCCAATATCTGCAATTTCTACTTTTTTATTCAATTTACCAGTTTCTTGATTCACAAATCCAGGATAAAAACTTTCCCAATCCATAGCATATGGAGATTTAGGATATTCCAATTGATGATCTGAAAAAGGATTAGAATGAGCTCTTTGCCTATAAAACCTTTTCCTTGGTAAATCCAAATTTTTTTCCATTATCTCTTTAGTAATTTCTTCTGGTAAAGTTTCTGGAGTATCAAATCTTGCATGCTTTAAAAATTTTCTCTTTTCTTCCTTTTCTGCTCTATATAATTTCCTCTTTACAGAATCTGGGATTTTTTTATTTTCTTTAATCATTTGATCCATTTGATCTACTTGATCCTCATTTGCCGAAATTATAGGTTCAGACATTTTTTTTTTTTTTTTTTGTAATATAAAAATGATCGATAATGATAGTGATAATGATGAGGAAGATGATGAGGAAGAAAGATGGGTATTAAATAGAAATTTTTCTTTTTTTTTTAATTTTTTTTTTCAGCAATTAAATGCACTACCAAAAGAAATTAAATGAACAAAATTTTTTTTATTAAGAAACGACAACGACAACGACAACTATGAAGGTGAAGGTGACGACTATATACAAGAACTTTATTTATCAGTTTGATTCTTTTTCTTTTTCTTTTTCTTTTTCTTCTAGCAGGTGCTTATGAGAGTCTAGTGACAAGTACAACATACTTGAATTTGTTTGCAAAGTTTTTACTATTCCGTAACCACTTAACATGGTTAATATACCTGTTAATTGTGCTTGTAATTGTTCCTTTGTTGGTAATTCTTTAAATTGATCCACTTCAGAAATATCAAATACTTTTTGTTCTACTTTTGCTCCAACCAAAAACAATTTTTCATTTGCAGATTTAATAACTTTTAAAACTTGTTTAACAACTTGTGGATTACATTGTTTTATTGTTACCAATGCAGTTGGTCCTCTAAGTAAAGATGATAATTGATGTCTTGTCTTATTTTTTTTAATAAACAGTTGTGCTTCTTTTGAAGCTGGATCTTCCACATTTGACTCTGAAGCAGATAAATAAACATTAAATAAACTATTTCTAATAATAGTTAATTTCCCACCAGCTTCATCTATAACTGAACGTAATCTTGTAATATCTTGTTTAACCAAATTATTCCTATGTAAAAACAAAACTATCTCATTGTTTTCATACAAGTTCTTATAATAATCAATTAAAAAAGTCTTTCTAGAATTTTCAGGTTTAACTGTATTACGTGAAACTGTCTCTAATGTTGATGCAAAACGAATACAACTAATACAAGGAAAATTTAACAATTTCCCATTCCCTAAAACAAAATTTTTCGTAATTGTAAATCTCGGTAAAACAGAACCGCTCAAATGAAAAATACCCCTCATATCAACTCGTTCTATAACTATTATTTTCTCTTTCTCTTTATATATAATAGAAATATAGAATTATATATTTCTTAACAAATTTGTCCAAACCTTTTTTTTTTTGGACATTTTTTTTTCTTTTAAAAGAAAAAACTAGTCGTGTGCGCGCTAACCAAAAAAAAACAAAAAAAAACAAAAACAAAACAAAAAAAATTGCGTTGCCTTTTTAAACAATAATAATAATAATAATAATAATAATAATAATCAAATTATAGAGTAAAATAATAAATTATTAATAGCGCTATTGGTTTTTGAGATTGTGTATCAATTCCTTTAGATGTATCAATAGGGTTAAAATTTTTTTTTAAATTGTGGTTGTGTGAGTGAGTGAGTTTTTTTTTTCTTTTTTTTTTTGTTGTTGTTTTTTGGTTTTTTTGGTTTTGTTAATAAAAAAAAAGATTTTTTTTTTGTTCTTTTCTTGTATTTTTTACATTGTATTTTGAATTTTGTTTTTGGGTGGTTAGTGATAAGTTATGCCGTCGAATAATAATACCGATAATATAAATAATAATAATAATAACAATAGCAATATTCCTCCACATTTGTCTGAATTTTATTCATTTTTCGGCAATGAAGCTAGTGGTGGTCTGGTTAGGAATGTTGGGAATATTGGGAATATTGGGAATGATGGAGGAAAAGGTGGACATACGGCCGAACAATTATCTCAAATTGAGCAACCGCAAGAGATATTTGAAGAATTAACTCCTCCAGGAGAAATTAAAAATGGATATTTTTATTCTTCACCAAAATCGAAAAAATATAGTAGAAGACCTTCAATGTCAACAATGAATTCTAAAATTTCTATGAATTCAATTTCACCTTCAACACTTGATTTACAAACTTTAATTACTTCTAATGATATACAAACAAATATTGAAAATTTTAATAAATTAGTGGAAACTGCAAAAAATTATAGAAATGCTTTATGTTTAATTTCAGATGCAGCAAGTGAATTTGGTTCTGCATTAGAAGAAGTTGCAAAGACAAAAGGTTCTCATAATTCTGGTGAAGGTTTAATGAATGCTGCTGGTTTACAATTTTTAATTGCTAATCATGATCAAATATTATCTAAATCAATAAAGCAAAATTTTGAAATACCAATAAGAGAAAAAATAAATGATTTTAAAAAAGATGCAATTTTAAATGATTTAAAATTTAAACAATTAATTAGAGAAAAATTAATTAATTTGAAAAAAAGAGAAAAAGAAATTAATAAATTTTCAAAATTAAAAACTAAAAATTTAATGACTTATAAAACAAATTTATTATCTTTAACTTCACAATTAGATGAAATTGATAAATTAAAACATGATTTTTATCTTTCATCTTTTGAATTAGTACAAGATTTTAGTCAAGAAATTTTAAATCATTCAGGACTTGTTGTTAGATCTCAATTGGAAATATCTGAAGCAATTGCTAAAAAAGGTTGGTCAGGTGGTGGATTGGAAAACTTGATTGCAAATTATGGTGATCCTTTTAGTGGATTATTAGATGATCATGAAGAATCAATGGGGATGTTATTAAACCATAAAAAAAATGGAAATTCTAATTCAAATTCAAATTCTACTTTACTTAAAGAAAGTCATAATTATTCCAATTCAACCTCATTACCTATATTACAACCACCACAGCTGCATTTACAAATATCAACGCCTAAAAATAACTCATTACTAGTCTTGAATGAACATAGTCCTTTAGCTGATAATAACAACATTACTGATGATACATTATTAATTTCAAAACCAGTGATAAATAAAACACAAGATTACCAACAATTTGAATCTGATTCAAAAGTAGTGAAAGATGAGCAAGACAATCATAATGGTAAAAAGTTACAATCAAATTCAAATTTAAATTTAAATATGGATGTCGGTGATATGGAATCTACAAATAATTCTCAAATAAATGGGAACAAAAGTAATAGTTTTGTTTCTTACAAGTCAACTCCGCCACTTCGAAGTGGTGATGCCGACAATATAGGTAACATTTCCAGTGATGAACATATTCGACAGGAAGAGAAACAAGACGGGGAGAATAAGAATAAAAATAAGAATGAGGATGAGGATGAGGATGAGGACAAGGATGAAGACAAGGACAAGGACAAGGATGAGGATGAGGATGAGGATGAGGATGAGGACGAGGACGAGGGAGGTTCAAAGGAAGAGGACGAATCATTTTCATTACCCATTCCAACGAGTGCTAATTTAGATCAAGATTCTTACCATAGTAGCGTGAAAAAAAAAGAAATCAAAAACAGGACGAGGAGGATCAAGAAGATAACCAGAATAATCAAAATAATTTTGAAGGGATAAATGTTCTTGGTAGGGATAACGATAATAGTAATAATAATAATGATAAGAATAATAATAATAATAATAATGAAATATGGTAGTAAGATGATTTAATTTAATTTTTTTTTTTTTTCTTTCTTTTTGAATTGTACACGTTATGTATATTATAGTACCTTTATATTAGTCCCGCCTCTTTTTTTATTTTTTCAGTCTTTTTTGATGCTTCGGGCTTTGGGCCGTCAAGTTTATGCGATTGTTGGTTCCTAAATTATTTATGATCCTCAGTATTTAACTTATATTATATGTAAATTCCTGTTTCATAGTATAACGGTTTTAGTTCGACCTGGTGTGAGGAAGTAAATTACAGATCAGGATCTACTGATTTATTATTAATCTAAAAAGAATTAATTTTTTTTTTATTTTTTTTTTGTTACAAAAACAACCTAAAATTAAAACTTTTGAGTGATTCTATTTCTAGGCTATCGTATAATTGAACGATCTACAACTATTCTTTCAGATAATGCTTAAACTAGTTTCATGATATATCATTTAATTCGAGATGATCAGTTGAATCATTTTTATATGGGAAGCGACACTAAAATCTCCAGACTAGTTGAAAAACACTTATCATCTGAGGGAAAACAAAAAAAAAAAAAACACTGCTTTAATCTTGGGTTTTTATTATATACCTAATATATTTTTGCCAAAAAAAAAAAAAAAAAAATAAAACTACTTGAGTCTGGGATAGATCTAAATCTAATGGGGTATTCCTTTTGGACACCATGTAATTTACTAACTTCAGCTAGTTTGTATTATGTTTCTAATAAGTGTCAGCAATTAAGCGCATTCTGAAATGTGAATCAAAACCGTTGATCTGTTCCGAAATTCCGAAAACGAAAAGTCTTCTTTAAAACTATAATTTGCAGGCGTTTCCCTCATAATAAGATCCATGTAGGCGCCTAGATGTGCACGAACCCCTTTTAGTCACTGAAACGAAAACATGTCAAGTAATGACCTGTTGGCTATGACTTATAAGCTATAGTTCATATAAAGAGTTTTCCATCACAAATCAGTTCAAAATATTTTTTATTTTTATTTTAATAATTTCGTGAAGTAAATGCAACTAATAACAGATGTAGTTTTTAATTTTTTTTTTTTTCACTTTCCTTTCAAATCGGTTTCAACCTTTAACTTTTTCTTTTCTTTTTTCAGATCAATGTTGAGACACTAGTCGATTTTTGTTTCACACCTTTGAATCTTGATTCCTATGCAAGCACTTAGCATGAAAAAAATTAAATTTAAAAAAATAAGATGAAAAAAAAAAAAAAAAAAAAGAAAATTGTTTACATCTTAGTCCTGCAGATCGACCTAGTGAATTGACAGTGGTCACTAGCATTAATATATTACACTACAGTAGTAATTTTTAGTTCTATACTGTGCGGAAAATACCAACTTTGCCTCGATCAGCAGCCTTGGATGTGCCGACGGCAGGCGTAAATATTCGACGTGCATATATTAGGCAGGCGGTCTTAATAGAAGATTTTCCCTAAAAGTACCAAGTTTATTTGCCATCATGACTTGAACATGAACATAAAAAAAAAAAAAAAAAAAAAAAAAATATAAATCTATTTACTAGTGGATAATACCTGTTGTAAACCGTAAAAAAAATTTTTTTATTATTACAACTAATTTTATCAATATCGTATGAAAATTTTTCCAAAAATAATATTGTCATGGCTTCACAACTCCCTGAATAGTTTTGTACTAAAAAATTCCAGATATTTTCTGTAGTTTTATTCAGTAAGCGAACGAAAAAAAAATAAAATTTTTTTTAAAGTAGTAAGTAAGTAGTAGTAGTAGTAGTAGTAGTAAAATTAGGGTACTATTTAAAATAAATAGATAGAGATGGGTTGCTTCTTGGACATATCGTATGTATCGTGTAGGCTTTACAAAGGAAATAAAAACAAATCAATAAGGTCATACAAAAATATAAATGAAACAAATTTTTTCAACTTCCGAGTTAAATCTTACTCGCTTCTAAATTATACTGATATACGTTACTTGATAATATGTACCTCCAGGTACGGTAAAAAGTTTTTTTTTCCATCTTATTATTATATTCAAGGAGTTAAACAGCCATAAAAAAATAAAGCTGTAGCCTCAAGTGTCCTCTTTAAACATATTTGTCTCTTAAGAGCAAGACAGGCTTACGTAACTTCTTCCACATTTAATGCAAGTATTTATTCTTAAATTTTTTTCAAACTAGTGCAATAATATACACAATATTAAAGACGTTAAACTGGTTTACTACTGAATAGCAAAAGGATATTAGAAATAAGAAAGCACGTATAAAAAAAATTTTTTTTTAAGTAATATTCCTGTTAATCAAATCAGAGATGAGAAGAGGCCCAAAAAAAAAAAAAAAAAAAACTTTAGGTTAAACCTCAAACGAATCAATCGTCAATCATTTGTAAGAAATAAGTAATAATAATAAAATTTTTTTTTTTTAAATTCTTTCTAAATTAAAAACAAGGGAGCAAGTAGCCACATACAAACATAAATTGATAAAGATTGAATCTAGTCCTAGTTCTAGTTCTTGTTCTAGTTCTAGTTCAGTATTTTGTCTTCTCATATCTTGTCTATTGAAATTGATATATCAAGGTGTATTTTAGTCCAAACACCGAATATCGTTTTCAGAACAGCACTATTATGCATCATGCACAACTCAAAAATATAACTAAACTTTAAAATTTTCCATAGAGCATAATTTTGAACTAAGCTTATTCTTGTAATGTGTCGAGTTACCAGTTTTTTTTCTGCTTCATCTCTTTTTATTTATATAGTTAGTTAAATGGATGAATTCCATTTATTTTTTTTTAAAATTTTTTATAGCTTGCTTTTTTTTTTTGTATTTTAATTTATTTAATTTTATTTTGTTTCTTTCCTTTGTATCTCTCCTTTTTCTTCCTTTTTTTATCTTTTTTAATTTTTTTAATTTTTTCAATTTTTCAAATATAAAAAGTTTTGTTTTCCTTTGCAAGTGATTTATTTCATTTTAATTTGATTTAGCAATATTCAATAATACTACCGAAACAGGGAAAAAGGAAAATATTTTAAATTTTTTTTTTGTGAGAATGTCTAATAGTGAAAGCATTAATTTGTCGTTAACCCCCAGGCCATCTAAAAGAAATGCAAATAGTATAAGTAGTTCACAAGAAACTGGGGATAAAAATCAAGATATTCCTCTGTGTGAGATGAAAAAAATGAAACTTAACGAAGAGGATCTGTCCGAAGATAAACATGGAGGCTCAGCAGTTAACAGGGCAGCATATACTTTGACTTGCCTTTTAAATCCTCAAAATGATATTTCCAAGAGAATCAGTGTATCGACACCACCAATACAGACACAGGCACAGGCACAGGCAGAGTCGCAGACACAGGTTCAATCACTGTCAAAAATAAAGCCAGAGCAAGAACAACAATTATCCAGTTCGAATAATAGTACCCCTAAAAGAGATCTGAGTAATGGATCGTCACCTTATGGAGTTGCTATTCTCAAGACCCCAAAAAATGAGATTTTCTCACAAACACAAGATAAATATGATGATGATAGTGATAGCAATTCATTTAGAAGTGCAACAGAAGAACATGATGATGATAATAATAATATTAATAATAATAATGGGAAAACTACTTCCAGGCAATATAAGAAACATTCTAAATCAAGAAGACCAAGAAAGAGATTTGAAGATGTGGAAAGATTATATTTTTGTGATTTTGCAAATTGTAACAAAGGGTATGGATCACTAACACATTTAAATGAACATCGTGTTATTCAAAGACATGGGCCTAGAAAGAAGGCTGAAGATTTTAAAAATGTTCGTTTAGTCTTGGAACAAAGAAAATTAGCAAAAAGATTAATAAATGCACAACAGAAAATTGAAAGAGTACAAGCTTCTGCTACATCAACAACTTCTTCATCACCAAATGCAACAATGGCCACTGCAGCGATTTTGAATACAAATGCTTCGCCTTTGAACACACCGAAGCATCTCGGCATAGGACATCCTCCTCCTCCTCCTCCTCCTGCTGCTCATAGTCATGGTCATGCTTCTCATGCTTCTCACGTTTCTCACGCTTCTCGCGCCGTTCATTCCGCAATAATGTCAGCAGGTCCTCCTCCATCACGCCATAATCATAATGGTGTTCATGATCAACAGCAGCATCAGAAAAACCAAACATCTTTACCTCCAATCAACAACTCAATGTTTACAAACCAGCAAATGATACCAGCAAATGCAGTTTTACCTCCACCTCCACCGCCGCCACCTCCAGCACCACAGTCACAACCACAACCACAGCAGTCCCAAATGATGATTTCGCATTTCCCTCCATTTCAGCAAATGAATCTTCGTCATCACCCTGGCCCAGGCCTGCCACCACAACAACCTGTATTTATGATGCCAGGACAACAGCAGCAACAGCAACAACAACAACAACAACAACAACAACAACAGCACCAAACTTCACCACCACCCTTTTTCGTTCCTCAACAGAGTTACTACTACATAGAAACCCCACACTCACATCCATCTGCAGCTTCCAATGGTAACTACCAAGGTCAACATTATATTTATCCGCAACAATATCCACCTCAAGAATCTCAAGCATACATCCCAGCTCCTTCAAATTATTATCCAATGATGACACAGTCTCCGCAACCACAATCGGTACTTAACCCAATTTCACTCAACAATTTGCCTCATAAAGAGACATTCAGAAATGGAACACTAGAAAACTACGCAAAAGACAGAAGACAAGGTGAAAATTAGATAATTTAGCTTAACTTAACATTACTTAACTTAACGTACATACATACATACATACCTACATACCTACATACATACATAAATTTCGTCTGATATATATATTTCATTTTAGAATATATATTGCAGACTCATAAATAAACGGGACACTTTATTTCCGGGATATGGAATGGCCAGATCAACTTTTAAATTCAACTAAACTTATTATTATCACATAAACTTTGGTCCGCAATTCTGAATTCAAAAGGCATCCGCTGAAAAATTTAAGCAGCGTGTAAACTGCACGCCTTTAGAGTGCGCATTTAGCTCTTCGAAATGCGCAATTGTTTATCGCAAAAAATTTTTTTTAATTTATTTAATTTTAAACTAAACAAAAACCAAAAATCATCTCTTAATATTTAGCAAAACGATTAATCAGAAATTTTTTTTCATTTTATTTTTAAATCAATTTATTTTGTGAGTTATAGATGTATTATTAGTTCTTGAAGAAAAAGCAAAAGAAGAAGAAGGAGAAGAAGAAAGAGAGTGTTTTTTATTTTATTTTTTTATTTTTTTATAATAAGTTATATTAGTTAACTTATATAAGTGTGATTTTTTCTTGTATTCAAAGAGAGATTGATAGAATTGTTAGGTATCTATATGTATAAGAGGTAGCGGCATTGAAAAGAAAAAAAAAGTTTGTTATTATTATTGTTAGAATGACTGAATCAAATAATAATGGGGAAAGCTGTATTTTTGGGAATTCAAATAATAGATTTTCATCTTTCTCTCCACTTACAACTTTAGAGAGCGCTAAAAATGATATTGAAAATAATAGATCATCTAATAGAGAACAGGTGTATCCTTATTTATCAATGTCTCCCGCAGGCGGTAAGCTTCTAAGAGGTCCAACGTTTAGCTCCTCTATATTGTCTTCCAATGCAGTTATTTCTAATGCATCTACAGGTTTGAATAGAGATTGCTGGTCCCCACTATTTGTTGATGGTTTAGAAAAAGATTTACCTCCATATAGAACTCAAGAGGATTTAATCAATGAAATTGATTATGATGAATTTCAAAATAGAAGAAATGAAATTGAACCTCAAGAATTGTATCATTATTTTAATAATGAAAATAATAAAAATTCAAAAAAATTATTTGGAACAAGAGAAAGAATATTTAATAATGACACTATTAGTAATGGGAATTATAAAGTGAATGATTCACTTTCTCAATTTCAAGATGATTTCAATTCAAGAAATTTTAGTACAAGTACTTCAAAAGTATCAAATAATCATGGACTTGTTCCAATTTTCTTGGGAGAAGAAAATAATAATTCAAGTAATACGGTATTTAAAAAGGGAAATGGTTTAATTTCAAATCACGAAGTTTCAAAACCAATTGTTTTGAGTAACAGAAATGACAAGACTAATAAAAAATCTCAAATAGAAAACAATTCAAATTATATTCCAAAACCTTCGAAACCAAGGTTTTTAAGCAAAAATCTTAATAGATCAAAAGATGAAGAACAGGATAAAATAATTGAAAGATTTCAAAATGAATCAACCGAATATTTAAAATACATTGCAGTAATTATTTTCCAATTTTTAGTAATCATTTTAACACTTTTTTATTATATCTTGAAATTTGCAAAAGATAAAATTGTCTCAACGATTAATAACCATCAAAGTGAAAGTCAGCACACACAAACAGAGGAATATGCTGAACAGGAAATGAAAAGAGAAAATAATATAGCTGGATTGATATCAAACTCCAGATTACTTTCTCCTTTTCCAATTGACACAAAATCATCTTCGCCGTCTTCAAATTCTTTGAAAAGAAGACTTTTATTGAAAAAACCTAAATTTGATTTATTAGAAGCCTCACCTATTGATTCAACACCGATGAGCATCGATACGCCTTTAAATAACAAACGGAAAACTAATTTACTGTTTATGCAAAATAGGAATTCATTCATATCCCATTCAAATGATGATCTGGAAGAAAGTTTTATTGTTAACCCTCTACGATGGAACAATGATGGTGATTACAATGATGGAGATGATAATGGAAAAGTGAAAAATCTAAACCCAAATACTTTGAAAGAAGATGATTATGGAACACATTTCTATTTCGATGAAGTTAGAAAAGAAGATAAAAATTCTACTCCAAATATAGAATCAGATCACTACAGAAAAGTTTTCAACAAAGACGATAAGTTCAAAATACGAATTCAAGAAACAGATCAAAACCTAGTGAAAAACCAAAATGATTACAATGATAGGAACAATGAAAAAAGAACTTCCAGTATAAGTGATTTGTTTGCGCTGACGGATAGATTCAGAAAAGCTTTTAACAATGGAGTTGAACCACAGATAATAAATGAAAAACGTTATTCTCAGGAATACCTGTTTGGATATCTTTCTTCAAAATATTCAAGTCCCACAACATTAATGGGAGAGCATTTATTGGGGGATGAAGAATTTTTAACTTACAAATCTATCATTCAAGAGAAGAGAAGAAGACAAGAATTGATCAAGGAACAAAGATTAAAAGATCAGGCAAAAGTCAAGCCTTTATCACATGATGAACAACTGGTTGTTATAAATTACTTAAAATCAACAGACTTGAATAGAATTGTGAAAGACGATTTATTTGGAGTCAGTATCAGAGTGAGGGATTTGAAAACTCTAGAAAATGGTAGATGGTTGAACGATAATATCATTGATTGCTATTTATCATTGATTTCCGAAAGGTCAAAGAATAACCTCAAACTCCCAAAAGTTTTCTCCTTTACTACACATTTCTACACCACGTTATCCGAAAAAGGTTATCAATCAGTTCTGAGATGGGCAAAACGTAAGAAGGTTGAAGTTACTAAATTAGATTATATTTTTGTTCCGATAAATACTATGAACTCTCATTGGTCATTGGCAGTCATCAATAATAAAGAGAAAAAATTTCAGTATTACAATTCGTTAAGTTATTTCGGATCAGAAGATGATAGTGACGAGGTTCAGAAGCTGTATCAATATTCAGGAGGTTTGAAAATCTTAGAAAAATTGAGTAGTTACATGTCTAATGAGCATAAAAGGTTAAATAACGGTTATTCCGATGTCGATTATGCAAAAGATTATACATTTTATCCTTTGATCAAATGCCCACAACAACAAAATGGTTCCGATTGTGGTGTATTTACTTGTACCTTTGTGGAGTATTTGTCAAGAGATATGGGTTTGAATTTTTCTCAAAGTGATATGCCTAATTTGAGGAGAAGAATGTGCTATGAAATTTTAAGTGAAGCTTTGATTAATCATTGAAAGAAGCTTCTAGGAGTTGAATTTTTATATAGGTTTATAAATTCTTCAATATATTTAATACGGTATTTTTTTATATTTAGTATTTAACTAGTTCTTTTCAATGAAAAATAGAGAGAAATAAAAAAAAAAAAAAAAAAAGAAAATAAAACTAACTGAAAAGCAAGATATAAAAACAAGATCAATCAAAATCAAACAAACATTAACAATAAAAATACTCGATTGAAGAAACTAATAAAGTAATAAACAACAATTAGAGATAAATTGAAACAAAGGCAATATTGGTTCAAAGTATAAAAACAAAGGTAAAAAAAAAAAAACCCTACTTTATATATGAAATAACAAATGAGATAAAAAAAATTAAATAAATGTGCGTGATAAGTGTTGACTTATGGAACTGAATCTTAATTATTTTTAGTTTAATAAGATTTAAAAATGACGAGCTGACTCATATATTAGTAATGTCTTGACCTAACCATAAATGTGAAATTCTTGAATATTCTTTAGCTTCGTCAGCTGTGTATTGAATGAACTTTCCTGTGGTTATATCTTTTGGGTCATTTGGTCCACCAACTTTATCGTAAGCATACCAGAAATACCCGTCGCAACCTTCTGTATATAATGGCATCCACCCCTTTGTGGGCTCATTGATTTTATTAGGGAAATCGTACATTCCATTAGGAGGAATTATAACAGCTTCAATCTCGATAGGAGAAAGATAAAAATTTTTCAAATCATCAACTGTTTTAAATTCTTCCTTAACCAGTTCCCAATCTTCTTCCCATGTATTTTTCTTACAATTTCTCACTCCTGAATTTGTCCACAATAGTGTATGATTATCAGGTGAGACATGAGCAGGTTGGATACCTTTGATTTGATTTGCAATCTTGTAAGTGTGAGTATCAGCTTTTCCTACATTACCACAAGGGTTAACGTTAAAAGTGTAATCTTCATCTCCTGCAATCGAAAATCCTAACCAGTACAATTCTTTATCACCGTATGAAGGAGCAGCTGTTGGGAACCAAAATTGTAATGACATAGCAGTTAATAAACCTGTTAAATGTCTTTTCTTATTCATTAAAACAACACCACTTTCCATAACATGTCTTATATTTTCTTTAAAAAAAATATTTTTTTCTAGTGTATAATCTGTAACTTGATTTATTTTAAAAGATAAAGTTTCATAAATTGAAGGCATTAGTTTTAAATATAATGCAGTATCACCAGTATGAATTTTTTCAAAATTTTCTCTATCTCTGAAAAAATAAGCACCATTTTTTTTATAACCTTCTAATTCAAAGAAATCTGTTATTGGAACATAAGGAACAGCATCTGTATCCATTAAAACAACTTCTTCAAATGAATTAAATAATATAGCTAACCATTTGTTAAAGTAAGTAATAAATTTATCTCTATAATTACCTGGGAAACATTCGATAGCATCAACGAACCAAATTTCTTGCGGGGAATGATCAATTTTGTAATTACCAATAATAATATCATTTCTTGCTGCATTGATTAAGCTTGCAACAACTTCATTTGATAAATCACCTTTATGTACAAATTGAATTGGTAATTGATTTCTATGATATCTTAATACTCTCATTAAATTTAAAGCTTCTTCTAATAATTGATCTCCCATACTTATTGCAATTCCTTTACCATTCATTTTATTTTGATAATTTTGTAAAAAACAAGATTTTTGAGCATTAAATTCAATATTTGGATCAATTGGTTGTTGTGTATCTATATATTGAGACATTATTGGAATATCATTAACAATTTCTTCACCTGTCCAACGAGTAAAAGTTGGTAATTTTAAACTTAAAAATGGGAATAATCTTTCTTCCATATTTGTACATTTTTTAGTAGATAAATCATTTTGTAAATAACATTTTCCAAAAATTCTTATTGAAGTTACCGAATCAGTTATTGTTTCTTCAATTTTTTTATTAGCACTATATTTTTCTTCTAAAATTTTATTTATTTGACTTGGAGAAATAGTTTTAGGATCTTTACCATCTCTTTCATATTCTTCTTTTAATTGAGTTTTTATCTTTTCATAAAAAAAATTTGATTCTGTATGATATTGATCATTTGAATATTCTAAACCACCAAGATCATAATCTGTTTTCCAATCTGGATTAGTTAAATATAATTGATTAAAATATTCGTCACATTTCAAATTTAAAGGTTGTTCAAGAAAATTATTTGCATTAATATTTGCATATTCTTTATTATTATTAAATAAATTTTGAAAATTTAATGACATTGATTTAACATTTAAATTATTTAAATATTCCCATTTTTCTCGATCTATTAAAAATTTATTTGTTAAATTAACATAATATTCATGATTAGAATAAACATAATAAATTGTAACTTGTATTAATATTATAACAATTAAAATTAAAACTCTTTTAAATGTTCTTGATAATCTTAAATAATTTGGTATTTTATTTTTATAGTTTCCAAGACTAACCTGAGCCGAAGCCATAACTCTATTCACCTATTATTTCTAGAAAACTTTTACAAACAAAGTTTCCTTATTATTAACAAAACTAAAATCAGTAATCTATCAAATTGATCAATTTATCAAATGATAATAATAACAATAATAATAACTAAATGAAATTTCTATTTAGAAATTTCTTCTCTAGTATTTAAATTCTTTTCTTTTCTTTTTTTTCTTTTTTTTTTTTTTATTTTTTTTTTTCTTGTAAATATGATAATAATAATTAAAACAATTTGATTATCTTAACTATAATTTTTTATTTCTAATCAATTATTATTATTAATACTTCATCCGATAAAAATATATATATATATAATTTAAATAATATTTGTAGCTTCAGATTTAAAATTACAACAAATTTCTATGGTAAAAATAACTACAATTTCTCTTTTTTTAAAATTTCACTTTATTTTTTTTTTTCAACAGGTCTTTTTTTGCACGTGCATATTTCAAGTTTCTTGTTAAAATGTATACAGTTTATGCTGTAAATAACAGACAAAATTTAATTGAATTATGATAAAGAAAAAGAAAAGATGGTCTATAAATGTTTGAATAAAATGGAATCTGTAGTATTATATAGTTATAGTTCTAAAGAAGAAAAACAAGTGATGATTTTATTTCTAATTTTTTTTTTGATCTTTTTATAAAAAAGATTCTGCACACGAGTTAGTTCCACCTTTTTTTCAATTTTTTTTTTTTTTTTTCTAGAAAAGATCAACAAAACTAGAAACTTTTTGTAAGATCCATATATTGAAAGGATGGGTCAATTCATGGAAATCGTCACCTGCAGTCATCAAGCCTAATACTGTACCATCAACTGGATCTTTATGGATAGCTTTTTTAAAACCTACAATGAAATTTACAACGAGTGCAATAATTAGACCTGAACCAAAGACAATCGGTCCCAAGATACCATCTAGATATTTACCTGACCTTTGCTTGATAAGGCTAATTCTCTTATGCCAGATTTAGTACCCCCAACATCCAACGAATATCGTTAACACTAGGTAGAAATATGATAAGTACCATGAAAGAGTTTGGAAATTTGAACTTTTTAAACTATTGGTTAATGCAATTGTTAAAAAAGCCATATATGTTACAACACGATCCCAACTCAATAAAGTTCTCTCATTGGCCAAATAAACTTTAGGTTCTATCTTCAATGGGCCTGATTGCCTAAGTAATTGTTTTGGCTTTGTAACACCAGGTGGTAAGATTGGTTCTGTTTCATCTTCTGATTCATCATAAGTGGTTGAATAAGTATTATTATGGTCAATGAAAAATGGTATGGATAACTTTGGCTTGTTACCCTTTGATTTTTTATTGATATTTTTCGATTTTTGTTGATCAAAACCAGAAGCAGTAGTTGTTGCATTAGCATTAGCAGCATCTGCAGAACTCGACAGGTGGGCAGCCAGTTCTTGATCTTCCTCATCACTAGACTCATGATCTTCTAAATCTAAATCACCATTATCTTGGGCATTAGGTTCATCATTCTTCTTGTTACTGTTTTCATCATTCTCCACCAATTCTTCAATATTACCCAAATATGTAGTTGAATTATTATTACCAACTTTTTGTTTTTTCAAAATTTTTAAATTTGAATTTTCTTTCTTCATTTTTTCTATGCGCATAATAGAATCTCTATATGCTTCTTCAGGTTTTTTACGAATATCACGTTCCAAATCGGATAACCAAAATGGTAAAATATCCAAATTATCACTTTCTAAAAATAATGATGCAACACCTTGAATAAATTTACTAAAATTTGGAACTTCTCTAACCAAATGTGAATTTGTCAATTCATTAATCCATTTAAAAGTTTTAGAATTTTTATTAGATAAAATTGAATTACTAACTTTAATCTCCATAACTGCATAAGGAAATTTTGAATATTCACCTTTGCGTAATAATGAATATGGTTCTTTTAAACCAGGTTGATCAATATCGGCACGATGCCATTGTTTTGGATCTCTTATTGGTCTATCCTTATCAAAAGAATCTTCCCTGATAAATAAAATATCACTATCAATGATAATTCTAATTTTATCATCTCCAGGAATTTGAAATGCAGTTCTTGTATAAATTGTTCTTAAAGTTGGTTGAAGATCATTATCCTTAATAAATCTTTGCAAATGTTTAAAATCACCTTCATATTTATTCAAAATTTCTTGTGGTAAATTTCTCTTTGATAATTTTTTTGCATATCTTTCAAATGTAAATTTTTTATTTTTATTAGGTGAAGAAAAATTTAATTCATCATCATCTTGAAATCCAGTATCTGTATTATCCAGAAAGATAAAATCATTAATATATTTCTCTTTGAGACTTAATTTAACATCATTTGATTCTCCAGTATCATAATTGAAATTTTTCTGTTCAAGAATCAATTCTTGATTATCCTGTAATTTACCAGTCCATCTGATTCGAAATGAAGGAGTATTATTCAAATTTTTCAATAATTTTGAATTATACAACTCAAATTCGTTACTATCGAAATATAACGAAGTAATGGTTGGATCATTAACAACCTCATCATAATCATCTTCAGAGTTGTTATAAATTAAAACTGGAAGATGTCTCAAGATTGTAGTCTTAATTTCCATCAAATTATCTGGATGAACCCAAAATTTTAATACTTTAAAAGTATTATTAGCAGAACTATCAATTGTTGGAGTTGAAGATAATTTCCCACTTGTCGATAATTTTGAAACAGAATTATTTAAACTTCTAGATAAAGATTCAGATTCAAAATTTTCTCTCAAAAATTGATAAAGAATACTTAATCTGTATAAATATGGACTATAATCTTCAGAATGGAAAGGTAAATCTTTCATTCTTACAGATAATAAAGCTTTAACCGAATATTTCTTGTGTAAACGATCATGTTTCTTAACAATTTTCAAAAATCCGGTAAAGTTTAACCTTGCAAAATGATCCAATTCTTGAGCATGAGCCAATAATTTTTCTAAATGTAATTGAAAATCTCTTAAATCAAATTTATAATTATTATTTGATAAATAATTTTCAGAATCTTTTTCTAATTTAGAAATTTCTTCATCAAGAATCTTGTATTGTTCTTCTTGAAAATTAAATACTTTCTCCAATTCACTATCCAATTTTGCAACAAACGCACTCTCATCCTTATCTGACCATGGATTCATGCTCAAGACAACATTCTCCTTCAACAATTTTTTCAATTGCTCATAGTCAATATAATAATCTTTCCACGGCGGGTAGATTTCATTTTGAAGCTTAACGCCAAATAACATTTTTTATAAAATTCTTAGAATTCTTTTATATGCATATACAAATACATATATATATATATATATCTGTCGGTACCTCTGATAAATACAACTATTCAAACCAACTCTTCTAGCTCTTCTAGCTCTTCTACCTGCTCTAACCGCCTTTATAGCTCTTCTACTTCTATTCCAATCTTAAGAAAAGAAGAAATAAAAGAGATGATGAAAACATTTCCAACCATATTAAATCGCTGCTACTAGTAAATGATTTAATGTAATTGAAGTTTGAAAAGTAGCACACGTGCGCCCGGAGAAGAATATCAAAAAAAAAATTAGAAAAATAGAAAAAACTTTTCCGCCTTGCATACAAAAAGTGGAGAAAGCTGTTCTCCAACAAGGAGAGGCAGGAAAAAAGCAAAATATTACGAATAAAATCATTTGCTTCCGCGGAGAAGAAAAAAAAAAAAGGTTATAAGTGTAACATCTCCGCAACGGAGAAGATATTTTATATCATATACATACATACATACATACATATTCACTATACAATTTTTCTAGTGCTTTTTTATATCATCAAAGATGTTATTTAGAAATGACAATTCTGAGTTATTGGCATGCAAGATTTTCTTTTGTAATTGTTGATTTTTCTGAAGTTTGAATAATAGGGAAAAATAAGATTTTTTGAACTCTCCGAAATCCTGGAATTTACTCTCTTTATTTGTGGAAGTAGAAGTTGAATGTGCCTTATCTTTGGTTTGTGGGGTGTCTTCCTGAGGTTCTTGGGATTCTTGAGGTTGTTGAGGTTGCTGAGTTTCTTGAGGTTCTTGGTTTTTTTTTACTTCAGCAGTTTCTTCATTACTGGCCTTTCCTGTCTTGTACAGTTCTGATTCATCTTCAGTGACATCTTCAGAGATTAGTTCCTTATTCTTTGGGAATGTAGTAGTATTAGCAGATTCTGCCTTTACACTACTAACAGTCTCTGGAACAGTTACCAGCATAGTGGGTTTATTTTCTAATTTAATACTTGATACTTTTGCCAAGTCATTTTCAAAATTTTGGAAAAGTAATAAACTTTCAATAATCCCAACACAGTCCTTTGTAATAATATCATTTTCATGAATATCATGATTGAAAAAATATTTTGAATTTCCAAGCTTGGATCTTTTATTGTAATAATACTCTTGCTTCAACTTAATATAATCCTTGATGAAATTAGTCAAGACTTTATTCTTGATCTTATCCCGAACGGATTTTAATTGAGTCTTAGCATAAACAGTTTCCAATTCTTCAAAATAATCCAGATCATCGTTGTCGCTACGGTTTGAATCTTCTTCATTGTTCTGATGTAAAATCAGAGGCGTCAGTTGTCTTGAAGTTTCACTTCTAGGTTTCTTGCCCGGTTTTTGCTTTATCCTTCCATCCTTGGTCAATTTGATACCAGGCGGTAAGTTACTTCTATCAACAACTCTTCCTCTTTTATCCAATACAATATGTCCTGAATCCGTATTTGCGCTAGTTGAGGTATTAACATCAACCTCACCACCATCATCAGCTTCAACAATAACATCGGCATTGGTCTCAGTTTTAGTAGCCCTCGAACTCTTAGCACTCTTCGTAGCATTACCGTTACTATTAGCTTCACCATCAGCAACGGTTAACTCATCATTCAGCTCAGACTTAATACTACTATTGTTCTTGTTATTGGTGCCGTTTTCATTCAAAGGCATTCTCTTCTTTCTACCTTTCTTTGTAGCTTTCAGTTTTGCACTACTACTAGTGCCATTAACTCCAGTCCCATCATTGTTGTTAACAACGTTAGATTCCAGATCAGAAAAGTTATCAACAGCTTCTAAAAACAGCTTCCTCTTCAATTTCATTTGCTCTGCAAATGCAAGTTCTGTTTCTGTATCTCTATCATACACCTCATCATTTTCAATATATTCAACTGGAGGAATTTTGTTTTCTCCATCAATATTCTTATCACCAAATGGATTATTTGATAACTCCGTATCTTCTGTAAGATCAGTCTCAGAAAGCTTGAAAGCTAACCATAAAAATCTTTTAGCTTTATTTTCCGGTTTAACTTTATCATTTAAGAAAATTTCATTTGCTATGGAAAAAGTAATTTTCTTTTTCTTTAATTTCAGATCTTCCATTTCATCAGTTTTTTCTTTATTACCATCTAAAATGGAACGTCTATCGGGGAAAAATTGTTCACTAATTGGATCTTCATAATTTGAAATTAAAAAAATTAAACTTATTAAATTAAATTTCAAACTTAAACCAATTGTATCAGCGTTTTTAGCATCATTTGAATCAGATAAATGAGACAGTAACAAATTCTGAAATTCTGTATTCGTTTTGATCAAGCTTTCAGTAAACTCTTTATAAGAGCCTGATGGAATTTCAGCATTGAGATCATTAATTGATTTCAAAATTGTTTTCAATCTTGGGGTATCTTGTAGTTGTTTAACGGTGTTTGCAGTATAACCACTTCCTCCACCAAGATTTGATGGCATTGGTGTACCAAATTCGGAGACTGCTACTTCAGAATCATGCTGAACGGTATCAGTTTCCACGTTACCAGCATTATAGGTCTTGGATAATTTTAAAATATTATCATTGACTTGTAAAACAGGTATACAATGATAAGTTCTTAATTGTGATCTCATCTCATAATCAAAATTTATCGTTGTGTTTAATCTACCAAAATTTACTAATAAACATAATATAATAAATTTAAAAGCATAGTTTAAATCCAACAGTAATCTTTCTTTTAAGATTTTAGAAATTTTAGAAGATTTTAAAATTGATAATAGGTATAATTCGAAAAAAGTTAATTTTCCTGAATAACCTTTTGATTGTAATCCTGTGGAGTTATTAATATTATTATCATTATCATTATTTTCCGTTATTGGTACTTCTGGAGGAGAAAAATCTTTGTTAGGATCCAAACCTTTATTTAATTCATCCCAATAGATAATTTCTTCATCGATAGTGCCAAATGGGTTTGTGAATACTTTTTCATTGTTGCACAAGAGATTTTTAAAAAATTCAAATTGAATATCGCTTCTCCATAATGGCTCACTATCTTTCTTTTTTATGTGCCTTGTTCTAGAATTAACCAGAGGAGAACGCAGATTTTCATCTTTTGAAGGAGATGTTGAAGCGGTAATTGTTCCACCTGTGGTAGAAGAAACAGGTATAGATACAGATCCAGGCAGCAGTGGAAGCAGCAGCAGCAGCAGTGATGACAACAGTGACGACAGCAGCGACGACAGCACCTGCTCATCTTTTACTCCAACATCTTTTACTCCAACATCATCTGACAGGGACGAGACGCTCTTTCGTTTTTTTTTCGAATGTTGTTGATTTTCTTTTGTTGAGTTTGGTTCTTTATGTTTTCTCTTATGAGATAATAGCACTCTTTTACTAGGTGTGGATCCAATTTGATCTGCTGAAGGCACTGATCCATTTGTCGTATTAGCCGGTGTACTTGTATTACTATCATCTATAGGTGGATATTGATCTTGATTTTGATCTTGATGTACATCTGTATGAATTCCATATAACGGACGTGAAGGTGTATTAATATTTGATTCTGCTGGTAGTACTTGAGACTGTGACAGTAATTGTGATTCTTCATCTATTGTAGTATTATTGGTATTATTTATAATTGTTGTATTTGCAGTTATATTATTTAAAACTGTATCATCATTATTTTGATTATTATTATTATTATTATTATTATCATCATTAGTTAATAAACTTGAAATTGAAAATTTATTACTATTACTATTATTACTATTATTATTCACGACCGAGTTAATCGAGTTTGTATTGACATTTGAAATAATTGGCGGATGAACTTGAGATGAGAATTGATTATTGTGCGGCACAGTAGCTTTAATCTGTTGTTGTTGTTGTTGTTGTTGAAACTGTGATTCTTGCGGTTTAGAAACAGCGCTTAATGGTGTATTAATATTATTATTAATATTAACATTGTTATTATTATTATTATTATTATTGGGATGATCGTTATCGTGAACCGGATCATAACGAAGTTGAGACATTGTTCAAAAAAAATTAAATTGATGATAATTTCTTTTTTAACTTTCCAATCTAATGTATTTAAAGATTTAATATACAAATACAAAATTGACCCTACTCAATTCAATTCTAAGTTCACAATTAAAATATACACCACCTGTTTAAAATTTTTTTTTTTTTTTTTTTTTTTTTTTTTTTTTTTTTTTTTTTTTTTTTTGCTTTTTTTCTTTTTCTCATATTTTTGCACTTTTAATTACTTTTATAGTAATAAATAATAAGTTAAAAATTGAAAAAGTGTTGAAAAGAAAGAAAATAAAACAAAAGAATTTATTCTACTGACACGGGTAATAATTAGTTAAATAATAAAAGATTACTTACAAATTATTATAATGAGTTATTAGAAAGATGATATATTGTTATAATAAATAAATAAATAAATAAATAATAAATAAATAAATAAATAATAAGTAAATTATGATATGGCGCTTAATTTTGAATCTTGTTTATTTGCATAAACCTTTAATTGTATTTTCAATATCACTTATTGATAAACCTTCTAAATTTGTCTTTACTTCTCTGCCAAATTCATATCTTGTTGTTAAAGTTGGAGGAACTCCATAAGCTTCTCTTATCAAAATAGGTAATGCTGGATTTGCCTTTTTAATCAATGGATACTTTGATATTAAAAATTGTCTAACAAAAAAAAATTGTTTTATATATATATATATATATAGTTAGCGTTAAATTATATTGAAATAGACAAAAAGAAAGAAAGAAAAAAAAAAAGGTTTATTCTTACCTTAATGGCACTGATGCTTCGCCAGTTTGCGATAGGAAAAACCTTAATTCCTTAACCGCCGTAGGAAAAATAGATGCAGACATTGAAAATAAAAAAATAAAATAATAATAATGGTTTCCAATTAAATATATATATATATATATATTTATATATAATTAACCGCTGTTACAATTAATTTGTAATGTGGAGAGATTTGTTCTATAATAATAAAAAAAAAGAAAACGATAAAATATAATGGCAGCCAGTACACTACTATTACGTACCACTAAACAATTATTTTACGCGCTCACCGCAGATGCGCTGCGCACTTTGGTATTTTTTTTTCTTCCTTTTAATTATAAAGTAAGGAAAAATGCGGTACGCGTAATGGGAAAAGTAATGCGCTCTAAACACGCACGCTAAAGCGCCCGCTTTTAGTTTCACACATAAGATTGCTTGCTCTTCTCTTTTTATAAAGTTGATATCAGATCTTAATAGATGCAATAATAAGTTAAATATAATTAAAAGATCTTCCTTTCATCATTATTCAAAATTTATATGGTAATAAGAAAAATTTCAATCTTTTGAGTTATTTTAATCTTTTCTTTTCTTTTTTTTTCCCCTTTTGCTTTTTTGCTTTTTGGTGTTGGTTTAGAGAATTGAATTGACGTAATTTATTTCATAAAAGTTTTAATTACTAGTTTTCTTGTATGGTTTAAAGTAGTAGTGTCAAGTTGAATTATATTTATATATATATATAATTAATTAATTATTTGGTATTCTAGTTGGACTTTTTTTTTTACTTTCTTTAAGGATGAAGGTACTCAATGGATGTAGGGTGATGAAGGGAAGACCTTTAATTACAATGAAGAGATTTTCTTCAATTAATTTGGTGTTGCCCTCACGCAATTATTACATGTCTAAAAAATTAATAAATAAATCAATGATATTACAACAACAATTTATGATAAGACATCAATCAACAATTTCTTCTACAATTGGTAATATTAATGATAGTCAAACTCTGTCAGATGCTGCATTACAAGCAGATACGGATTTAGGGGATGATGATACTACAGAAAATACAGGTGTGATTAAAAAGGAAAAAGAAGAAACTTTATTATATTTTGATCATATTTTCCCATATATTTCAACAAAATGGGATTTAACTCAATATTTATTTTCATCAATTTTTTTCAGTAAAAATGAAAATTATGTTAAAAATAGAATATTGGATTTATGTAAAACAGATTTAGATCCAATAAATTCTTTAAATATTACATCAATTCAATTGATGAAAAGAGATGGTGGAGCTTTTGTAAAATTTCAAGTTCCAATTGGTGAAACAGTTCAAAATTTTAATAAAAAAATATTGAAAAATGTTTCTGAAAAACAAAGAAATTTTAATTTATTAAATTATTTTATTCAACCAAGATGTTTCCCAGTAAAAGGAATTCCTTGGATTGAAGATTTAAGACGTTTTCCAACAAATAAAATTAAAATTTCATTTAGAGGTCCAGATTTAACTCAAGAAGAATTATATTTACTTTTTAGAAGATATGGATTGATTCATGATATAATTCCTCCAAAACCAGATTCAAAAGATATTCCAAGATTTGCTTTTATAATTTTCCGTTCAGCAAGAGCTGCAATTGCTGCTAAAAATTGTATTAATGGTTTAAAATTAAATGATACAATTTTACATATTCAATATGAAAAAATCTTTAGAGAAAATTTAATAAGAAATTTTTTATTTGAACATACTAGACTTGCAATTCCAGCAATTTTAGCCTTAACTGCTGCTTTAGCCTTTATAATTTTTGAACCAATTAGAGAATGGTGTGTTAAAGAAAAAATTTCTCAAAGATATTCTTTAAAAAATAGTACTTATTATAAAAAACTGTTAGAAATAAGTAATTTTACAACTTCAAAATTTAAAGAAATTCTTTATTATGAAAAATCAACAAGTAATATTAAATCAGCAAGTTCACTATGGCTGGAAAGGTATCAAAAGATTAAAGAGTTAAAATTATGGATTGAAGAAAATGTTAATACTTTTATCATAGTTCAAGGTCCTAGAGGTAGTGGTAAACATGAAATGGTTGTAGATCATACATTAAGAGGTAGAGAAAATGTATTGATTTTAGATTGTGATAGCCTTTTAAATGCAAGAAATGATACTAAATTAATCCAAGCAACTTCTCAACAATTGGGTTATTTCCCAGTTTTCCCATGGTTAAATTCCATATCTACTTTTATCGATTTAGGTGTTCAAGGTTTAACTGGTCAAAAGTCAGGAATTAGTGAATCGAAGGAACAACTGGTTAAAAATATGTTAAATACTTCATTAATGGCAATAAGAGACTTGAGTTTAGAACATTATTCAAGTGAAGTTGTAGTAGACAATAGCGAAAAAATTGGAAGTGGTTCATCACAGGAAAAGACAACATATGTATTGAAAGAAGAAGATTATTTACAGCAGCATCCTGAATGTAAACCTGTTGTTGTTATTGATAGATTTCAACCAACTAGAAAAGCATCTGAGAGAAATGCTTTTGTATATAAAGAAATTGCAGATTGGGCAGCAAATTTAATTTCTATGAATGTTGCACATGTTATTTTTATAAGTGATGATATTGGTTCTCCTACTTTCTTGAGTGATTCACTTCCAAATCAAATTTTCAAAGTTTCTACCCTTTCAGATGCATCTGAGGAGAATGCAAAACAATATGTTTTAAGTCAACTTCACGATCAGATATCATCACCAGCTTTATTAAAGGAATTAGATACTTCTATTAAGCCTCTAGGGGGTAGAATGTTAGATCTTCAGGCTTATATTAGACGTATTAAAAGTGGCGAATCTCCACAGGAAGCTCTCAGTGAAATGATCAACCAGACAGCAGAGCAATTAACTCAAATGTTCATTAACCGGAATTCCTCCGAATTCCAGCTTGCTCATGCTTGGATTATCATGAAAGCATTGGGTAGTAGAGATAGTATTAGTTTTGGTGAAATTGCTGTTCACCCATTGTTTAAAGGAAAGCCAAATGAAATATTATCTGTTTTGGAAAGGATGGAATTGATATTGTTGATTAAAGATAGAGGTTTAGTTAAAGAGATAAGAGCAGGAAAACCATTGTTCAAGGCTAGTTTCAATAACTTGATTTCAGATGAAAAGATCTTCAAAGAAATTGAAATCAAGTATAACTTCCAGCTTATCGGTTTTGAAAACGACAGAATTAGTGGTTGGGTTGAAGAAATAAATAAATTTGGAGAATACGGTGATTTGAGTAACTCTAAGATATATAAACCAAGATTGGAATATCTAGCTGAAAAAATAAGGTTGAGTACAGAAGCAATTATTAATGCAGAAAAACAAATTTCTTATTTAAGTAAATAAAAATATTATATTTTCATTCCTTTATATTTAGTTTATTTGAAAATTTTTGTTTTAATTATTCATTAATCATTCACTTAACTATTATCGTTACTATAAACATAGTTTTTTTTTTTGTTGTTCTTCATTATTATTGTCCTTTTATGTATGATTTTCAAACTATATAGCAGTTATTTTCAAAACAATTTTTTTGATTTCTTCTTTAAAATTCATTACTAGAAGTAGAACTGAAAAATTTGGCAAGTAGCGAATAAAGTCACATCAATTTTCATTTTCTTTTATATTCATTCACTTTCATCATCATCATTATCATCATCATTATCTGGATTTGCAATAAACAACTTCAATTTATTGTCATTACCAGGCATGTAGCTTACAACACTTTCTTTCCGCCTAATACCGGACGTGTTACTCTCAATCTCACTAGTACTAATAGCATCATCTAAATCATCAAAATTAGTAGGGTGATGACTTTGTAATTGGGTGACCAAGTCGTCATCGTAAAAAAGATCATTACCCTCATTATTAATATCGGCCGAAGACGTTTTATATTTCAATAACATTCCACTGTTATTCTGTTGGCTACTCGAAGAATCCAGGGAGTTGGAATTAACTGAATTTAATTCGGAAGTGATTGCAGGGTTAACAAATCCCGATAACTGAGTATGAGCTAAAGCATTACCTCCGTTTCCAGCAGACATGGAAGCTTCTCCATTATCTGCTTCTTCGTCAATCTCACTTGATAACAATCTCGGTTTCAAATTCCCGTGCTTGATATCGCTACTAGTCATGACACCCTTCTTGAATAAAGACATCGATCCTCCTACCGATTTATAGTATCTCGAAGATGGAGTATTTATTGATAGCGGTGAAAGTTTCTTCTTTTGAGATTCCGGCCTTATAGCAAGTGGTAAACCCCATTTTGACGATGGTGCATTACTGTAAGCAGTTCCGGCTTTTCTTCTAATGGCCATGATATAAGCAGACTTCTTACCTTCTCCTGGATGAACTACCAGCTTTGGAACTACTTTGCGCGTATCTGATCTTCCAGCTTCAGCATTAGTATTAACTTTGTCAGAATTAGAAGCAATTGGATCGCAATGAGTGGGAGGAACGACCGAATTTATACTGAAATTGGTTGAAGTTTTTGGTGATAACACTGGTTGGGGCAATTCATCTTGCTGAATCGGCGCGTTGTCAACAAATATAGTTTGTTGTGGTTTACTTACCGATAATGACCTCCCTGTTCTTCCTGTGACTGGCACATCTGGAGGTTCTCTTCTGACTTTCCTTTTAGGAGTGGTCGACGTAATAGGCTGTTGAATAGAAGGTAATATTAGTTCCTGAGACAAGTCTCGATGCATCTCGTTATCATCCATTGTCGGATATGGTTCTACGTTTCCCAACATGGAACTCTTCAGATCTGAATAAGAAACTGGAGCCACTGTAACCTCTTCTCTTCTGTCATAGGCATCAGCAAATTGCTGCCCCTCATTTGGAGTTATCACGGATGAACTCGATAGCTTTCTAGGTTGTTGATCTGATTTCGAAATAGCAGCAGGAACTTCTAAATTTTGGTGTTTCTCGTTAAATTCGTCTATGTCAACAGTTCCAAAATATGAATTTCTTGCATCAGCAACATTTTGGTCCAATTTTTTTTTGTATTCATCAGAATCCTCATCATCAGTTATATTATTGGTTATTATCATTCTTTTCGGTGTCGTATCATCAGGTTGTTCAAATGGAGAGTAAAAGGGCGATCTTGCAGTAAATCTTAACTCATCATTGGCAGAATCTTCATCTTCCAAATAAGGATTGACGCCATCATTATAGTAATCATTTTTATTTTCGGGTTGTCTATTTATTTTATTCTCATCAATTTCTTCATTTGAATTATTATTAAGGTGAGGTGGTTGTATCGACGAACTGTCTAATTCAGGTTTGGTAACTGCATAGTAATTACTATTTATGTCAGCATTCCAAGGTGGCAAAGGGTCTGGATCATAAGGTATTTGGTCGTCAAAATTCGAGGGACTACCAGACTCTCTGTCAAATGTTGGCGACAGAAGATGAATTTTCAGAGCACCGACCTTATTATCAATTGGTTCCTGATCGTTATTGAAATTAACGTTAACACATATTGAGCCTTTGTCGCTGATTTCATTATCAGAAGTGCCTTCTTGATCATCTATGAAAACCATGGAACTTCTTTGTTTCAAAGATTGCGGTGAATTTTCATAATCAAAGTGCCGATCAACTGGTTCATTACTTTCTTCAACGTTACTAAAAGAGGTGTCAATAGTATCCATTATATAAGGAGAAACCTCAAATGCATCAATATCGACAACATTGATATCATCGTTATCAGTATTATTATTAGGATGATCTGAATCAATTTCCTTTCCATCTTTTTTATTCTGTTCCAAGCCATCATCAACATCAAAGTACTCATCATCAGAGACGGTATTGGAAAGACTAAGGTTATTAGTATTAGCTGTTGTAAAAGTGGTAGAATTTTGTTTGTCATCTCTCCCCTTGTCAGCTGTTTGCAAATCAGTTTTCAAAATTTTTAAATTGTGTTGGGGTTGAGCGCCAATTTTTTCGGTTTCATCATTTGAGTTCCCAACAATTGAATGTAAATCAATAAATGCCAAATCCTTTCTATTTATTGTAAATAAGTTTAAGTTGTCATTTTTTTGTTTATTACCATAATCTTCGTTGGTTTCTTCCCTTATGAGTTCAGTGGGTTGAAATTGTGAATCTTCTTCTAATTTATTAGTATTGAAATTAGACTCTGTCACAAGTGACGAGTCTCTACTGTGAGATAAAAATTGGTCAACTTTTTTGTTCAAGCTTTGGTTTCTTTTCAATAAAGTACTTAATTTTTCAGTTTCTTCGTCTTCTTGTTTTACAGTTTCAGTATTGTATGCGAGTTTGCTACCATTAGCATTGCCATTACCATTAGCATTTATTTGGTCACTGCTACTATTATTACTATCGATTTTCCTTTTTTCTGCATTTGATGTAGAGATTGGAGAATATACGCTTGATGTAAGTGTCACTGGAGTCGCTAAAGAGTGTACATTTGCAGATGGCAGTGATGATTCATTATCTAGGGATGTCTTCAATTTGCTTAAATGTGGTTGTTGTTGTTTTTGTTGTAGTTGTTGTTGTTGCTTTTCTGCTGCTTCTGTTTCCGATGGAGGTGGAGGTGGTTTTCTTCTCAACGTTTTCCTTGTAACAATAGATCCATTAATTGTCGCTGGAGGTGCTACCACCAGTGAAGGAATACTCTTCAGCACTGCATCTGCGGCAAGACTTTGATCTTGTCGCTGAGGTTTCTGCTGTTGCAAAGAAGATAAAGACAGTGGTTCCTTTGGTTCCTTTGGTTCCTGTGGTTCTTGTGGTATTGGCGCTACTGACGCTACTGGCGCTACTGGCGCTATTGATGCTACTTGCAGAACCTGCGGTGAGTGTTGTTGAGATACTGGTTGCGGCGAGGGCGACGCCACTGGTGAACGCGCAGCCAGCTGCGATAACGTACTCATATCACTTCCCGGGAAACCCCCCAAGCTCGACTGTGGTAACGTAGGAATATTATTCAACAAACTTGCACTTGACAAATTACTCTTCAAATCCCTAGAACTCAATTTCTCTGATGAAACTCCAGCACCATCCTTGGGTATTACTATCGTCCTCTTATGATTGTTTCCCTGGTTATGTGAATGAGCCTCTTGTTTATGTGCATTATTAGACCCAAATCCAAAAGAATTGAGCATAGAGGCCCTTTTTCTATGTTCCTTATTTGTCATAGCGCTAACTCAACTTAATGATGCGACAATGATAGAAAAAAAAAATAAAAAAAAAAATTAGAACAAGAAATTGATCTATAACTGTTTAGTATCTATTCTCTATTATTTCCCACCACTAATAACTTAAGCGCCCTACTGATTAAATATTTATTTAAAAATATCGATTTAATTATAGTGATTAACTATTTTCCTATATTTCTAAAATGTTAATAAATAACGGATTCACGCCCATATATATTTTGATTGATTGTTCTTGTCTTGTTAAATGAGCAATAGAAGAGTAGTGTGGGAGATTATCAAAAAAATATATATATAGATATATTTTGTATAAGAAAAAGTTAAAGGGCAAGAAGATGATGAGATAGCAGCTCTAGTTGATCTCTTGAATTAATAATATTAAAATACCAATTAGTCTACAATTATTGACTAGATGGTTTGGATTTATTATTTAGAGGCTGATATGATACTTTAAACAAGAAAGAGAATTTACAAAGAAGATTGATTTGATTTTAAAGCATTTATCTTTTTCTTTCTTTGTTATTGTTTTCTAACCGCTGTTAATAGGTTTCTAGCTGGTTTCTGGATTAATAGGGTAACTTTTCATTTATTAGGAAAAAAAAAAATTTTTTAAAATTTTTTTTTAGCTCACATATTAAAGCTAAATAGTAGTAGATATATACATTTATATATTTATCTATCTATCTATATATATATATATACAAATTGAGAGAGAGGAAATGGCAAAGAAAGAAAAGTCCTCAAAAGAGGAATCTGAAGTAGATAATTATGAGAAAAGACTTCCAGCGGTTTTACCATTTGCAAGACCATTGGCTCCTAAAAAATTAAATAAGAAAGTTTTAAAAACTGTTAAGAAAGCATCAAAGGCTAAACATGTTAAGAGAGGTGTTAAAGAAGTGGTAAAAGCTTTAAGAAAAGGTGAAAAAGGTTTGGTTATAGTTGCAGGAGATATCTCGCCACCAGATGTTATTTCTCATTTACCTGTTTTATGTGAAGATAATGGAGTTCCATATATTTTCTTACCTTCAAAAGAAGATTTAGGTTCTGCTGGAGCGACAAAGAGACCAACTTCATGTGTCATGATTGTTCCAAATGGAGGAAAAAGTAAGAAAGCAGACTCCAAAACTGCAGAAGAGTATAGGGAAAACTTTGATGAGATAGTAAAGGAAATTCCAAGCTTATAAAATTATAAAATGAAATTACTTGAGGCTTAATGAACAATGTCTTTTTTTTTTTGTTTCTTTTTTTCTTCTTTTCTCTGTTTTTATTTTCTGTTGTTGTCTTAGTTTTGGTTTTATGGTCATTCTTAGTTAGGTAAGGTTTCAGTTTCTATTGAATGCTGAATTAAAGAATAACTAACTGTTAATTGTAATTAGCTTCTTTCTATTTATAATTGTCCTCTATATATTAAAAACGTTTTTTTTTTTTTGTTTTTTTTTTAATACACCTACAAACAAATAAATAGTTAATTTTTATTGAATCTTTTAGTTGGAAGTCCCTGCCAATTCAGCTTTAACCCATCCTTCTAATCCACCTTTAATGATAATGTCTTGTAAATTCGTACCTAGTTCACCAACTTTTTGTTTCAATACAACTTCACCAGTTTCACCACTAGTAACAAATACTGTAGCCTTTTTAACATCATACTTCAAAAACCATCCTGTTCTTCTGGTTAATTCTTTTGGTTCCGATTTATATTTTTCTCTCAACATATCAATTAATTGAGGAATTTCTAAAGTTAATAATGCATTATTAATAGAATTTCTTGAAAAAATATTACCAAATGAACCAGCAACTACTAATTTCATATCTCTTGCTAATATTGCAGTGGCAGCTTGTTCTCTAGATGAGCCTGTTCCAAAATTATAACCAGAAACAATAATATCGCCAGGTTTTGTCTTGCTTCCAAATTCTGAATCATAATTTTCCATACAAACTTCTGCCATCTTGGATCTTGGTACATCATCCTGGTAAGTATATTTACCTGGGTAAATACCATCGGTATTAATATTATCAGCATCACACAAGATTAATTCACCTTCAATTGATTCTGGGAAACCTTCCAAGACTTCAACAGTTGAAGAACTTGAGTCTTCATCAGCACCAGATGGCTTCTCATGAATTATGACTTCTTTAACAATTTCTTTAACTTCTTTCAAAGGTTCTCCCAAGACTTCTTCAGGCGCTGCAATTTTACCCATTACAGCAGATGCTGCAACAATCTCTGGTGAAGCCAAAAATGCCAAAGCATCTTTACTTCCCATTCTTCCCTTGAAATTTCTATTTGTTGCCGAAATACCAATTTCTCCCGGTTCTAATAAACCTGCACCTAAACCTATACAAGGTCCACAACCAGCAGGTAAAGGAATACCACCAGCATCAATTAAAGTCTGCCACGCACCAATGGATTCAGCATCTTTTTGAACTAAACTTGAAGCAGCGGCAACATAAAATTCCACTCCTGGTGCAACTTTCTTACCCTTAATAACATCTGCTGCTGCCTTTATATCACTCAATCTGGAATTTGTACAAGAGACTAAATAAGCCTTATTAATTTTCATGTTTTTCTTGGATAATTCAGCTAATGGGTTTGAAATCTTGACTGAGTTAGGTCCTGAGACATATGGTGATAATGATGATAAATCTATTTTCAAAGTTTTTGCATAAAATGCATCAGAATCAGCAATTACTGGTGAATCGATTAATTTTTGTACTGTCTCCTTATTGATACGTGGATGATTTGGTCCAATTTTTTCTAATCTATCACGATACCATTTAAAAACGGTATTATCAACTGGGAACAATCCAGATAAGGCACCCCATTCAGTAGTCATGTTGGCAATTGTTAATCTATAATCAATTGGAATTGATTCCAAATCATCTCCAACAAATTCAATTGCATGATTTAAAACTTCATCATTATTAAATATCCCACATAATGAAACAATAACATCTTTACCTGTAACTCCTTTCGGTAATTTACCAATTAATTCTACTCTTGCAATAGGAGGTATCTGCCACCAAGTTTGGCCTGTTGCCCATATTGAAGCAGCATCCGTTCTGACTATAGGTGTACCTAATGAACCAATACCACCATAAGTATTAGAATGTGAATCAGAAGCAACCGTTAAATTTGAAGGAAAAGCATACCCTTCTTCGATCATGATTTGATGGCCAATACCTCTACCAGCAGGATAAAAATCAACTCCTTGTTTTGTAGCAAAGTCTTGAATATTTTTATACTTTGTCAAATTTTTTTCTGTTTTATTTTGTACATCATGATCTAACGTATTCACAATTTGTCTATTATCCTTCACTTTCGAAGCACCAAGACCCATGAATTTCAACGCTATAGGCCACGAATTATCATGAGACATCACATGTGCTGGCTTAATACTAACATAATCACCACTTTTAACTAGTTTGCCTTCAGGTAGTCCAACAGCATATTTTTGTACAATCTTTTCAGTCAAATTCTGTCCTGCAAATAACAACGGTGTCGAGGACAAATATCTCTTAATAGACCCTCTCGTAGCAAATGCCCTTCTGTTCTTAATGACAAACATCCTACTACCAAATATTCTTTTGAACAAGAAATAAATATATAAAATAAATAAATAAATAAATGAAAAAACTTTTAATACTATTCAATTATGATTCAGACCCAAAATATATGGAGACATGATTATGTGAAAAAGTTTGTCAGGGCCGCTTACAGGACGCAAGTTATCAATTTTTTTTTTTTCGTCCTTCAGCGAATTATAACTAACAATTTACTAATAGCCACAAACAGTAGTGCACATTAGTTTAAAAAAATCAAAAATCAAGTAGCATTAGCCTCAAGTATAAATTTGGATAAATGTGTGGCTAATCTCATCTTCTGTGGCTAAGTTAAAAATTTTTCAAATTTTTATCTAATAAAAAAAAAAATAAAAAAAAATTCTTATACTATTAGTTGGTATATATATATATATATTTATAAATATTTATATATATATATTAGATATACCTCTATTGCAGAATGTCCGAAGAAAACAACTTGTAAGTATTATTATTTTTTTTTATTGTTAGATCATTTCATGAATATCAAAGTAAAGTATGCTAACGTTTTCCCATGCCACTTTTTTTCAGTAAACCTGTAACGGTAGAAAAACCAATACCTGTTTCATACGATTTGGGTAACTTGGCTGTATTCGATCCAAATCCATTAGATGGTACCAAGCTCACTGATGAAAAAGAATTGAATAAACATTTGGATGAAGTCACAAGGGATAATGCACAGTTATTAATCAATCAAATACTATCTTTACCTGTCAAGACAACAACTGAATCAAACTCATCTGATGGTGGTCAAAGTTCAACAATAACATTGGTTCAACTTCCAGAACCATTAACCCCATTACCAAGAGAGAAATCTGTTCCAAAAGCAAAACTGCCGACCAAATGGGAGCAGTTTGCTGCCAAGAAAGGTATCAAAAAGAAGGGGAAAGAAGGGAAATTGGCTTATGATGAAGAAGTTGGTGAATGGACTCCTAAATGGGGGTATGGTGGCAAGAACAAAAAACTTGATAATCAATGGTTAGTTGAAGTTGACGAAAAAGCTGAGGAAAAAGATGGTTTAATAGATCCTAGATCGTTGAACAGAGCTGAGAGAATGAAATTAATTAAAAAAAATCAACTGCAACAGAAAAAAAATTTGAAAGCAGTTGAAAGGAAATAATTCCAACCTTATATACTATTTGTACTTTTTTTTGCTAGCTTTTCACAAAGGTTTGTATAGTTCTAATATGAAAAAGTTTTACTTTACATATATAATATCCTTAAATATGTTTGTTTGTGTGTGTCCAAAAAAGTAGTGCGAAAACGGCATACAACATTTTAAATGTTGTATTTGATTTAAGCGCTGATAGCAGAACTTGCTGATATCAGAACTTGTTAATTCTTAGTATAAATAGTTACAAGATGGCAAGAAGTTTAGGTTTTATTCTTTCTTTATATGACTTTATTTTGTAATTGAATTATGCTTAGTACGAGATCGGAAGCAATATCTAGGACATTAACTAGTAATTTTGATACCACTACGTTCAATTGTACTTCAAAGAGAACAGTTAATACTCAAGGTTCAATTTTAGGTAATAAGACGATATGTTCAGTTTTTATTTCTAAATCTGTGTCACCTGTTGTCGGTATTTGTTTTGTATTGGCTGATATTGGTGTTGTGCTATCAACAGAGATCAATGATTCGTTGACTTTGACAAGAACAGTAAATAAGATTCAAATATATAATCCAAACGAAATCTTGGTAGAAAGTTTATCCAACAAATTAGTCAATATAATTCAGTCAAATATTGATTGTAAAATAACTCGTATCAATAAAAAATTCTTCAATAATGATTTAGAATTAATTAAAAAAAGTTCAATAAATCCAGAAAGGGATATTGAATTAAAAGATTATTACTTTGGTTTATGTGCTACAACAGGTGCAATTAATCATATGAAAGAAAAATATCCAAACTTTAATAAATTTAGAATTAAATATGAGCCTTGTGAAGCAACAATGTTTATAGATAAAAAAACTATTAGAAGTTTGGAATTGGTGGAAAATCTAGTTGATCAAGGTCATGGAATCTCATTATTTAAATTTTTAAATTCAACAGTTACCAAGATGGGAGAACGTGTTCTTAGAAATAACATCTTACAACCTTTGACAGATGCAGAAAGTATCAAGTTAAGATTAGAGTCTGTTAAGGAATTAATATCAAACACAAGTACGTTACTGGCACTAAGAGAATTAATGAAAAATTTTCAAGATACGGATAAGTTATTTAATTTATTGGTTTCAGTAAAGACTTCAACAAATAATGATCAAAAAATCAATACTGTAATATTATTAAAGCAAGCTGTTGAAATTTCAATAAAGATTTCAAAGTTATTGGAAACTACAAGCTCTTCATTGCTTTTTGAAATAAAAAATATCTGTAAACATGGAGATATTTTAAAGATACAAGATTTGATAAACGAATATATTAATGAAGACTGTTCATGGGCTTTAACAACTTTAGACTTGAGAAATCAAAAATGCTATGCTGTTAAAAGTGGTAGAAATGGATTATTAGATGTCAGTAGACAGCTATATCATAACATAATAGATGATATTATTCTGATGGTTGATAGTTTGAGTGAAGAGTTCGAGTTAGATTTGGATTACAAATTTGATTCTACTAGAGGCTTTTATATGAGAATCAAATATTTCCAAGGTGATTTGAATGAATTACCGGAGGTTTTCATAAATAAAATCAGTAAAAAGGGAAAATTTATTGAATGTACCACATTAAATTTAATAAAAAGTAATTCAAGACTAAATAGTACCTTACAAGAAATTATTTTAATGAGCGATCAGATAATTGAAGGTCTTTTGAATGAAGTCGGTAACTATATTTCAACCATGTTTATGCTATCTGAAGCAATTGCAATTTTGGACTTGTTGTGTTGTTTTGCATATAATGCTGATAATAGTTCAAATTATGTATGTCCTGAAATTGTTGATGAAGAAATGAAGATGGTTGTGAAACAAAGTAGACATCCTATCCTAGAAAAAAATTTAGTCACCAATAAGTTTATATCAAATGATATAATTTTATTATATGATACTTCAAGGTTGCAAATCTTAACAGGGGCTAATATGAGTGGTAAATCAGTTTATTTAAAACAGATAGCATTGTTATCGATAATGGCACAAATTGGTTCATTGGTGCCAGCTGATTATGCGCTACTTCCTATTTTTGAAAATTTACATGCAAGGATCTGCAATGATAATTTTGAAGTAAACACTTCAACTTTTAGTGCAGAAATGGGTGAAATATCTTACATTTTGAAAGAAATAAATTCTAAAAGTTTGTTAATAATCGACGAGTTGGGTAGAGGTTCCAGCTTAAGTGACGGGTTTTCTATTTCTTTGGCGATTACAGAATCATTGATACCTGTTGGTTGCTCTTGTTTTATGTCAACTCATTTTACAGATATCCCTAAAATTTTACTGACAAGTCCAGGAGTTGTTCATTTGCATTTCAAAAGCGAATTAGATTATAATCAAAATGAACTAATTATGTATCACAAATTGATTTCTACAAATAATTTTGAAGTAAATACGTCAATAGCCGAAGGTTACGGTATATTGATGGTTCAAAAAATTTTACCATCAATAATAATTCAGGATGCAAAGATAATCTCTAAAAATTTGAAAAAAAGGAAAAATAATGATGAAGAAAGATTCAGAGAAAAATTAGTTGTACTTAAGAAGCAAAGAAGCATGTTAGATTTAGTACAGGTTTTGAAAATAAGTAAAGCTAAGAATCAGTTAGATTTGAGTACTTTAAAATTAATTCAAGAACAATTTATTGAGAATTTTAAAAAATTGAATGAAGATAATTACCTGGAAGGTTTTTCATCCAGTCAAGTAGTAGAAGAAGTAGAAGAAGTAGTAGAAGAAGAAGATATTTACAATGATGAAAATGATGAATTAGAGAAATATTAAAAATTAAAAATTATTTAAATTATAAGATGATTTGATAAAAATTAAGCAATTAGTCTATTAAATATAGTAAAGCAACAAAGCAAAAATTATGTTTTTTCTTTTTTTTTATTTTATTTTATTTCCACAATTATAACGTTTAACCACCACAAACACCTTCAAATACTTTTCTAATTTGATGAATATCTAATTTATTATTTAAGCACAATTGTAATAATATTCTTGCCTTTTGAGGGTTTAAATAACCTGCGGATACAGCACCAGTAAATCCATCAATTTTTGGTAATGCAGCTTTTGGAACCAATCCATCTATGGATCTTTTAGAATAAATAATTGGGATATTATAATTTTTCCACATTTCACTAGCTAATTCATTTGCTTCTTTAGCCATTGATCCTGCTCCACATCCTGCAAATACCAATCCTTTTGAATTTAACTCACGTACTGCTAACATGATTAATTTTTTATTAAAGCCTTGATGTCCATATAAGATTGTGACTTCATCCAAAGAAGTATTTATATTTATATTCCAATTATATAATCCTAATGGTTTCGTTGGTGGATAATAATAATATATTTCATTATTAACAAAATTCCCCAAATATCCTTGTCTCCCATTAAAAGTATCTAAAGAGTTTGCGTTTGCCTTTGTTATATAATAACCAGAAGATATTTGATCATTTAGAGAGACCAATACACCTCTTCCAATTGATTGTTTACATGCAGCTATTCTTATTGCTTGATATAAATTCATAGGACCATCAGCTGAAATTGAAGAAGAAGGTCTCATTGATCCCGATATAACAATTGGAATATCAGTTTCTGTTAAAGCACATTGTAAGAAAAAAGAAGTTTCTTCCATTGTATCTGTACCATGTGTTATAACTATACCATCATAAATACCAGTACTAAGAGTTTTAACAATTGAATGATATAATGTAAGAAAATGTTTTGAATCCATTTCACTTGAATCTATATTCATAATCTGTTCATACTGTAAATCACAAATTCCAGAAATATCTGGTACTGATTGGATCAATTCATCAATTGTTAGATCTACTTTATAACCAGCAGTTTGAGAAGCTGTAGTACCCTTTGATGCAATTGTTCCTCCTGTAGCAAGAATTTTTATCTTTGGTAAATTCGATGAACATTGTGATCTAATACTGAATGCACTATGCTCCAAGTTCAAATCATCATTAATTATTTCCAAGTTATCGCCTTTGGTCATCTTGGAGATAAAACTTTTTAAAAAAATAAAAAATAAAAAATTAATAAAAAATTAATAAAATTTAAAAAATTTTTCATTTCTCAATTTTCAATTTTCAACTATTTTTTTCGCGTTATTTATCAATTAATTAATACTATATTATTCATTATTAATTAAAATTTACAAAATGGATATTGATGATATTTTAAAAGATTTTGAAAGACAGGCTAACCAGTCAACTTCATCTAGTAATTTTGAAAATCAACTTCGACAAGAAGATTTACAAAAATTACAACAATCATGGATTTCAGAAAGATCATCACCAGAAATATTACCATATGAAATTGAATTATTGGAAAGAATTTTATTAAGACTTAAAGAAAAAATTGAATTTATTGAATATAATTCAATAGAATTACAAAAAACTAAAGATATTAAATTAAAACTTATGATAATTGAAAGTGAAGTACAAAGAATAAATTTTTTAATTAGAAATTATTTAAGAACAAGATTATATAAAATTGATAATTTTACAATTTATATACATAATACAGATGAAGAATTGAAAAAATTAGCTCCTACAGAATTAGAATATATGGAAAGACATTTTGAAATATTAGTTGAACTTTATAATAAACAATTTTTATTAAAACTTCCAGAAGCTTTACGCCCTTTAGATGATAATAGTGGAGGCATTAATATGGTTCCAGAACCAAATTTATCCACTTCAGTTTTTTTCAAAGTTGCAAATGATATCAATGAAATTATAACTATAGGAGATGAACATATAGAATTAACAAATAATGGAATTTATTTAATGTCATATAAGCTTATTAGACCTCTAGTAATGACAGGTAACGTTTTCCTAATATAACAAAGAAAAATTAAAAAAATAAAAAAAATTTTGTTTGAGAGGGGAATCGAATCCCTCAAAGGGGAATTCTCCCAAAGGGCCAAAGGGATGCCCCCTTGAAGATGCGGAAGCGCAGAAGGAGGACCCGGGGAATACTTCAAGGGAATACTTCAAGGGAATACTTCAAGGGAATTTCCGCTAAGGAAAACAGGTTTTTGTTTGAGGTTCAAATTCAAATTTCCCGCCGCTTAGAAACTGATTTAAAATTCAGGGTTTTTTGGCAGAAAAACGGAATTTACCGTGTTTTCTCAATTTTTCTCGTGTTTTTATTTTTTTTGTTTTGTTTTTTCTGTAACTGTTTTTATCTTGACGTCATCCAACTTAAAAATTTCTATTGAAATTTTGCGCAGCAGAAATTTTTTTAATTTTTTTTTTTCTTTTTTTTATTTTTTTCACGTACCTTAAAAACTTACCGCATTCGGAAACCGGATATCTCGATGTAATTTAAAACCAGCGTCTATGTAATGTATTGAAATGGATGAGTAAATGATTGACAGAGTTTATTTATTGAATTATAAAAGCAAATCATTAATTTTAATTTATTTATTGAATAAGTGAGTGAATTAATTTTCTTGTCTCTTTTTTTTAAAAATTTCCATTTTTTTTAAATTGTGATTTTCACTTTGCCTTCTTTTATTCTTTTATTTATTATTATTAAATTTAATTTTTTTTTTTTTTAAAATATATACAACCTGCACGGTTTATTAGTTTTGTAGGAAGGTTTAAAGTATATTATATGAAAGTTGATGTTTTTATGTGTGGTGGCTTATTAGGTGTTTCAATAATTTAATCCAAATCAAATCATATATATATATATAAAGAAAGAGAGAAACAGAAGAAAGAAAGAAAGAAAGAAAGAAAGAAAGAAAGAAAGTAGAATTAACTTTGTTGTTATTATCATGCTTTTTACTACTTCGAAGCATAGGTTAAAATATTTATTTTTAATAATACTTTTAATTATACAATCAGGGTTTATTTATTGTGTATATACACTTCATTATACAGTTCAATATAAAAATGGGAATCTGTTAACAGTTATTGATCAATCAAAATCTTCAAAGACTTATAAATTTTTATTAGAACAATTTTCAGTATCAAATTTAAAAAATCTTCCATTAAAAGATAGATGTCATACATATTTTAATAAATTATATGAAATGGATAAAGATTGGTCAATAGGAGATTTTAATGGATTAGAATATTCATTAAATTTAGAAAATGAAAAAAGATTTTATAATGAAAGATATGCTACTTTGAAAAAAGAATATACAAAAGAAAAAAAAAATATAGATGAAATTAAACCAGAACAAATTTTTGAAGAATTTAAAAGGAGAAAAGAAATGAATACAGAAATTGAAGAAAGATTAACAAATGCAGTTGGTCATTTAAGAATTTATGGAAGTTGTTACTTGCAAAATAATATTAAAAATGATGAATCTCAATGTTTAGATATTGAACTGAGATTATTCCCATGGTTAACTTTTGAATCTCCAATTTTTGAAAGATGGAATGGAACTATTATAAATGATTTCCCTAATATTGCAGATTATTATCAATATGATGATGGAACTGTTAAAAATTCTTATAAAACTGGAAGTTATAATAAAGGTGAAAACCCAGTTGACCAAAAAGGTAATAAAGTAGCAGCTGGATCTAATGCAGCATTATCCTTTTCATCATCATCATCATCATCATCTTCAAATCCATTTTTGAAAAATAATTTACCTCTTCCTGGAGAAAGTTGTTATTTTAATACTTTTAAAGAAAAATTAAATGGAAGAGGAATAGTGATAAGTATGGGAGATCAATTTGCTAGAGAACTGATAAATTTATTAAAAATTTTAAGATATCATAAAAATGTCTTACCAATTCAATTTGTTCATAAAGGTGATTTAGCTCAAGAGACAAAACAACGTTTAATACGTGCTGCTAGAGGTCCAATGAAATTAAAAGGTTATAGCTCAATTGAAATTAATGATTATCCTCAAGAAATTTGGTTTGTTGATACAAAAAGATGTTTTGCTGATTCTTATTATTACAAATTTAGTTTTTATGCAAATAAATGGTTGGCAGTTTTATTTAATTCTTTCCAAGAAATGATCTTAATGGATGCTGATTCTGTTCCTTTTATTAAACCTGTTGATTTTTTGGATATTGAAGATTACAAAAAAACTGGTTGTCATTTTTTCAGAGATCGAGAAACTTTAGAACAATTTCCAGATGTTTTTAAAAAAATTTTTTATAATTTATTTCCAAGAGATATTGAAACAGTTCTCTTTGGTATTCCTCAATTAACTCCTCATACTTTAGAAAATAAATTTTTTAAACATAATGCTAGACATTTTGTGGAATCAGGTATTGTCTTGATGGATAGGAAATCACATCTTTTAGGAATGTTAATGTCAATCCATTTACAATTTTGGGGACCTTTAAACACTTTTCTTTATGGTGAAAAGGAAATATTTTGGTTAGGCCAATCAATAGCAGGAAATGAACAATACTCTTATAACATTAACCCTGTTGGTGCTATAGGTCCAATAACAACAAGTGAGCATAAGATTGCAGATTCTGCAATTAGCGTACAACCAGCACATATAGGTTCAGACAATCATACTTTATTATGGGTTAATAGTGGGTTAGAAACTTGTAAAAGACATTCTTGGACGCATGATTTCAAAAATAACAGGAAATTAAATAAAGAATTTGGCTCTGAAGATAACTTGAAAAATCATTATCTTTCACCTTTACAAATAGATGGCGTCATTATCCCACCTGATGCTACAAGATATTACGATAATAAAATCAATGAGCCTAAGAGAGGATGGGAACAAAGAAGTGATCTAGGTTGCGAAGGCTACTTATGGGCTGCTTATAGCAACGTAGGAGATGACAAAAACGGCGCTCGTGGTAAAGAAGTTAGGTTCAGCGAAGATGAGAAAAAATATTATAATAAAATCGCTTCAATCTGGACTAGTGAACTTGATGAATAGAATTTATATATATATATACATCGTTTGTTAAATCGTTTTTTTTTTTTTTTTTTTTATCTTTTATATTTCTTCATTTTAGTTTCTCATTTTGTATTTTATTACTTTTGCATATTTAGAATAATAACATGGTTAGTTCTTATAAAGAGTTTTCAACTTCTGAAATTAGCAACAAAATATATTCCTTGTGGTTCTAGCAAAATCCATTTATACTGCAACCACTTTTGCTCCATTTGTGTCTCCAGTAAGTAAGTTCAAGTTCAGTAAGTGCTACCCCAGTAAAAAAATACCGGGGACCAAGGCGGGATGCCCCAGTAAAGCACCGGCCAATGATTCAAGCCCAACTTCTCTCCCGGAATTTTTTGACCTAATTTTCCGGCCTATTTTTCCCGCCTAGAGTAGCCGGAGCTTGGGCGGGTTTCTGCAGCCCCAAACGGCCGCCCTCAAATTTGGCGGAAGTTTTTTTTTTGGAGGAAGCCCCAGTGGTGCCAGATCGAATTAAAGAAAAGTAAACAAAGCAAAGAGGACAGAAGATAGAAGATTATTAAGTAAATCAAGTCTTTTATCTTTATTGAATGGATAAAGTAGATCTGACTTGTGGAAACGGTCGATAAGATGAGTTTTAGGACAGATAGATTGACTGCTATAGAGCTGAAGAAAGCCAAGTTGGAAGAATTAAGGAGGCAGAGGGAATCAAAAAGATTGTTGGTAGCATCAGGTAATGATAACTTGTCAGTGAGAAAAGGTATTGATGAATCTGTTGATAAGTTGGTGGAGCAACTTACTCAGACGGTATCATCTGAGGTTGGATCTAGTGATAATGATATGGCTGCTGGGACAATTGGGATTACTGGAGCAACCGGAGCAACTGGGACTTTAGCGCTGTCATCTTCGTCTTCGTCGTCATTTGAGAAAAGTAATCAGGAAAACAAACTGAATTATGTTTCTGTATCGGTACAAGTTGACGATTTGAAACCAACTTCTAAGAAAAATGAAACTATAACGTATAATAAGGGAACACAAACAGTTGATTTGAATCCAGAAGTAGATGATCTTCTGGACAGTACTTGGGATAATCGAGCAAAGAAAACACAAGAAGAGCTTGAAAATGAGTTAAGAGAAAAATTATCTTTACAGATTAGAGAAGAATTATCAAGAGAACGTGGAAAAAAGGATAATCACGAGTCACTGAAGAATACTATACGGTCTTCGTTGTATACGAGACAGATAGATGAAGATAAGTTGATTCAATTTATTGGGAATTCGATGAGGGTTATAGATAGATCCTTATCACAAGATGATAGGACTCCAATGGATCTACAAGATGGCACACAATCAGGGCTTGAAGATGATTTCCTAGAAAACCAAAGTCTCAAGTTAAAAGCCAAATTGCACCATGAATTAATTACAAATAAATCTGTTACTTCGATTGATTGGTCTCCATCAGGTTTATTAATAGCTGTTTCCTACTCAAAATTACCGCCTTCACAAGCAATTAGTTCCCATGAACCAAATAGAGGTATCATAATAATATGGAATGCAAAGCTTTGTACCCCAGAATATATATTCACTGCATCAACCGAGATTTTAACCGTTAAATTTCTTGTAAACACTCCTACAAGAATAGTGGCTGGTGGATATAGCGGCAGAATTTTCCAATATGATATAAATTCAATTTCAAGATTACCCATTTTACAATCTTCCCTTTTTTCAAGAGGTCATTCATATCCAGTATTCACAATTTTACAAGTAAACACTTCTTTAAACTCTAAAAATATTTTTGGTGGTGGTAATAATAATGGTGGAACATTAGTAACTATATCAACAGATGGTAAAATTTGTCAATGGTCACCGTTTGTATTGGATAAACCAATAAACTCCAGCTTCAAGGTTACTGACACAGTTATTACTGCAATAAGGATAAACAATGGAATTTTATTAGGTGGTGATTCTTTATCTTTGATAGATAATTTCCAAAGAAAAACAGCTAAACCATTTGGGGATTTGAGAAAATTTATAACTGGGTTATCGCATCGATACTCATCTGATATCAATAGTGAAAACTACGATAAGAGTAGGATATTATGCACCACGTTTGATTCTATTTACATTTATTCCGAAAATGGAGTAAAAACTAATGAATTTAGAAGTAGTTCGGTGATCATGGATGGTGATTGGTTGTCTGACGATAAAGTTTTGCTGATTAGTGGTACCAATTTAGAGATTTTTGATACCACGCAGAAAATGGCGTATGCTTCTTTTTCATTAGATATAGAAGGAAAATATTTGAATAAGGTGAAAGTAAATAAAGATCTTGTAAGCGTTGGTACCGAGGATGGATATTTATATTTATATGAAGTCTTGTAGTTGTAAAAAATTATTATCAGAATTTATAGAAATGATTAATGAATCTACGAAGAAAAACACATAAAATAATAAAATCATAATTATTTAAACTATAAGCTATACTAGTTCTAGTATCTTAAAATTCACTAATAGCAACTGCAACCGCTTGAGCATCATCATGTGAAATTGAAACTTTGATAGACTTAACACCTGCCTCAGAAGCAGCAACAGCAGCAGAACCAGATAGCAAAACTTTAGGAGCACCATTAGAATCGCGTAAAATTTCAATGTCTTTTAACGATGCACCACCACCCTGTGATTTAACGCCCAAAGCCTTGAAAACAGCTTCCTTTGCTGACCAAGTACCAGTGAAAGACGACTGTGGAGAAGGAGCAGATGAGCAGTAAGAAATTTCAGCTTCTGTAAAATTTCTTTCAACAAAAGTTTCATTCGAAATATTGACAGCAGAAAGTAATTCAACATCTACACCCACACCTTTTTGACCAGCCAAATTTTTAGTCATTGAACTTAAGTTGTCAGAAATCAGTTTCTTAGCTTCTACAGATTTCTTAGTGAACTCTAATTTTTCTAATTCACCTTTAACAGTGTCAACTCTTGCTAATGGGTTCAAGTAAACAGGTTTTTCCAATTCATCAGAATATGGTGATTTGTCTTTAGCAACAAACAAACTATTATGAAGAACAGCATTGTGCATGTATTTGTAAGTCTTGTTGTAACGGACAGCAACTCTCTTAGCATATTCTTCATAGGTACCTTGATCCAAACTAGCATAAAGGTAATCTGGGTGAATAACAACAGCCTGTGCACCCTTTTGACCAAAACCAAATGAAGTAACAGAGACAGCTTTAATACCATCAGTTTGAATAGATCTTGAAGGATACAAAATGTATTTGAATTGCTCCATAATTTTATCAATGTTATCAGCATTTCTGTTACCTGGAACAATACCAGAAAGTAAAATTTGGATGGCACCGTTCAACATCCAAGCACCAGCAGCACCCTTTGGATGACCTGTTAAGTACTTTTGGAAAACACCATAGATGGCATTACCTGGAGTACGACCTAAATGTGAAAGCATTGAGTTAATAGCATCGGATTCATTTTTATCATTGGCCTTAGTAGAAGTACCGTGGAATGAAGCTACACCCAAGTCATCAATAGTCAAATTAAAGGTAGCTAAGGCACCTCTAAGTGGAGCAATCTTTGGATCATTCTTCCAAAATTCGTTACCTAATTCATGTTGAGCTTGTTTCAATTGTTTAACAGCAGACTCGTTGACCTGTTCCAATAACTCTTGTAACAAAGCTTTATCATCACCCGCTTCTTCCCTGGCTATTTCAATTTCTGAATCAACAAACAACTTAATTTGTCTCTTTCTTTGTTCTAATAATCTCTTTCTGTATTTTATGTCTAATTTAGGATTCTTAGTTCCGTTACCTGGTACTTCTCTTGCAACAGTCAAAATACCTTTACCTGGAGCAGGAACCGATCTTGAAATTTTGTCAGTTGCGGTATTTGTCAAGGCTACAATTGCATAAATTGGAACACCCATTTTGAGAGCAATATCAGCAGTCATAATGACCTGAATACCAGAACCTTGGGATTCCATGAAACCACTACGTGTTGTGGTGGCAGGTCTCGACATTTCCGATGGAGTTCTACCCTTTTTAGCTTCTTCTAATGAATTAGATGTGGCATTCATGTTAGCAAACTCATAAGAACCTTCTTCTTGGAAATCATCATAACCACCAACAAGACAAATTTTAGCCTTTCCGCTTAAGATTGTCTCAACACCGATATCAACAGATTCCACAGCAGTTGCACATGCACCAACTGGCGTTTTTATAGGACCAGACGATGATAATAATAACATGTTAACCCAAGCCGACATTGTGTTAATAAATGACTCCTGCAAGATATCATTTTGGACTGGTTTATCTTGGTAACGATCTTTGAACATTCCACGCAAGGCAGAAACACCACCCATACCAGATCCAGAACAATTACCAACTTCTGAGACATGAACATATTTGTAAAATTCATATGGATCAGTAATACCAGATGAAATCAAAGCTTCAGCAGTGGCAACCAAAACGTATAAAGTAACCGGATCAACTTGATCGATGATATCTTGAGAAACACCATAAGTAGCAGCGTTCCAACCGGTTGGAATTTGACCAGCAACTAAACGGTCAAACTTAAGAGCCTTTGGAACAAATAAGGTGGTACCTTTCATTAACTTAACATCATATTCATCTGACCCCTCAATTTTGGAAATAAAACAAAGATCTTTATGTTCGAGTTTAAACATACGAGCAGTCTCTTCTGAAGATACAAAAGTCATTTCTTTTTCTAAAACAACTTCCTGAATGAACTTTTTATGATTAGGATTATAGTTATTAAATAATTCCGGTTCGATCATTCTAATACCACTGTGGGAAATAATTTCCTCTTCGTATTTCTTCTTAACATCTTTATCAGCAACAGGCTCATTGGTTTTAGCATCAACCCAGCCGCTATAAGGCTTACCTTTCAAATTACCACTGTGATGTTTGATCTTACCCATAATCCAAGCCATTTCAATACAACCTTCTAAAGAAAAGTGACCATAAGCCTCCATTTCCCAACGAGTTCTAGCTGAACCCCAAGGACCAACTTCAGCAAAACCTGTAACAACAATAACTTTTTCCAAGTCCAATAAACCTTCCAACTCATTTGATTTAATTGCAGAATATGGTTTCAAAGTTGGGAAAGCATATTTATTATTAGAGTATTTAGTAATACTATGTTTCAAGTATGGAGTTTCACTATTCTCACCGTTAATGGTTCTAACATCAATTGAGTGATCTTTGTGAACTGCTTGTTTGATTTCTGATTTAGAAACAATCTCTTGTCTAGCTTGAGCAGTAATTTCTTTCAAATTCAGGATATGTTGTAACCCACCATTTAAATCAGCTAATAATGGGGTTGTTTGAGCTAAATTACTGATCTTGTTGTCAATTAAGCCTAAAATGTTAAAAGACATTTCCATTTGTGAAAAAGTTTTAACTTTGTAACTTTCGATTTTCTCAGCAATAATATTGTTAGCAGACATAAGACCTGTACCTCTAGTCCAACCAATAACAGCACCAGTAATACTAAGTTCATCTTTCCAATTTTCTGAGTGAAATTTGTTGAAAAGAGTTTCTAAAGCAATTTTACTTTCAGAGTACAATCCATCACCACCAAAAGTTCCATGGTTTGGAGACAAAGGCAAGACAACTTGGCAAGGTCTTGTTTTGATTTTTCTAGAAGTCTTGTTTTTCTTAATACAACCTAAAAGTCTGAGAACATTTTGTAACATAATTCTTTGTGCTAATGTTGATTTAGAATCAATATTTTCTAATTCAATACCATTTTCTGGAATTGCAGCAAATGGGATGATAGCATCAAGATCCCATCCTAAACCTCCTTTCTTAGCATCATCATAAATATATGAAATCAAAGCTTCTACATCTTGTTTAGAACCTTGGTTGAAAGGAACAACAACTAAGCATGAACCTGAACCACCATATTTGGAATACATAGATTGATAATGTTCAGTGACTTTTTTAGAAAATCTAGAAGTAGTGACAACAACCTTAGCACCACCCATTAATAAACCTTTCAAGACTTCAGCACCAATAGATCCTAAACCTGCACCAGTAATTAAAACGGTTTTATCAGTGAATGATACACCATTGGTAGCTGCATTTTCCAAAGTTTCTAAATAAAGTTGAGTGATTTCCTTGTTATAAGCAAATTTTTCACCATCTTGTGTTTGAATATGTAAGAATGGGATAACATTTTCAGCAACTTCAACTTTTTTATCACTTTTGCTGGTTAAAGAAGCAATTTCATCATTTGAAATGGATGAAGTTGTTAAATCTGATCTAACCAAGATAGGGGCTTCATCAACCTCATGTTTAGCAAATTCAAAGATTTTCTTAAAAAGAGCATCAATTTCTTCTTTTGATTTAGTTGATGCATCTTTTGATAAAGATTTATAAACTTTTGCTAACTCTTCTTTAATACTTGGTTGTTTAACTTTAGTCAATTCTGAACCTTGAGCAACTTTATAAACATAATCTGATAATTTTCTAATCTTTGGATCAACAACTTCTTCATATTTGACATTACCTCTTGAATCAACAGTAGTCTTTGGAGCAGTTGGGTATGATATATCTTTATAAACAGGTTTACTATTAATGACTTGTTTACAATTTTCAATTAATTGTTGACCCAATTTTTTAGCCAATTGATAAGTTTCACCTCTATCAGCAGGACATTCATCAATACGGTATTGCATAAATTGGATTAAAGTTGGGTTAGCTCTATTCATAATATTGATACAACGAGCAACGGTTTCACGGTCAACTGTTGATAATTTATCATTAATAATTTCGAAAAACATTTCGATAGCATCTTGTCTAGCCCAATTCCATGAAGAATCATAAATTCTTGCCTTTAATGGTGAAAAAGAAGGTACAATACCTGACATGTAATAATCACCATGTTCAGCATTAAATAAATCCAATTCTGCTTGTAAGATTTTTGTTGCTTCTTGTTCCTTAATAACTTTTCTTGCATCTGCAGATAAATCCATTTTTAAATATTTTGCAAGAACTTCCAATTGATCTCTTGCCATAACTCTTTGATCTTTAGTCATTTCTTCAAACTGAGCTGAATCGATAACTGCACCTGCAGCAGCGCCTGCGCCGGCACCTGAAGAAGCTGCAGAAGACAGTAATGATACACCTGCAAACTTTTCATATGAACCAATAACTTTATCCAAGAATTCTCTAGCTTCTGGTTCTGATCCAAGACGTTTAGCTGGTTCCAAAGTTAAGGATAATAATAATGCAGCATCTTGTCTTCCAGGACCTAAACCTCTTGATTCTAAATATTTTCTAGCACTTGTTACTGAAAACCCACCAGGCATTTTACTTGACATTAATCTTGCAATTAATGAAGAAGTTTGTTTACCCAAAGATCCATTGAATGAATCTTGAAATTGTTCAGCCAATTCTTGTAAAGGAGTATCTTCTGGTTTTTCTGGAGTAGAACCAAATTCTTTACCCAAATCACCCAAGATTTCATTTTGTACAGTGGACTTACCACCAACCAAATCTTTTATAGCTTTGGACATTGGAACTGCATCTAAAGGTTTCTTTAACTTGTGAGCGACTAAAACATGTAAGATCAAAGAAGCCGGGACTGGTTCATCTGGAATTTGTGCAACTGGGCCTGAAGGAGCAGGAGCAGCAGAAACAGCAGGAGCAGGAGCAGAAGAAGCAGCTGGGGCCAGTACAGAACTAGCCGCCGTTACAACAGGAGTTTCTTCAGGTACCAAATCAGCTGGATCTGGTTTATAATAAATCTCCTTTGTATCTTTCGAATAAGTTAAAACCTGTCTTTGTAAAGACAACGCCGCATCATAACTTTCATATTTTGCTTTAATTGTTCTTGAAGCCATACCAGCCAATGTTGGTGATGGTCCAATCTCAACAACTCTTTCAGTATTATGATCTTTTAAAAAAACATCTTGAGTCTCAATCCATCTAACTGGAGAAGCAAATTGATAAGCCAATAACTCCGTTAACAACACATGAGATAACTCTTGTTCGATTTCTGGACGCATATCCAATTACAAACAATAGTAATATAGTAATGATTAATATACAATCTATTAAATTTATATATATATATATACTAAAGATAAATAGTTAATTATCTATATTGTGCTTTTAACCCTATATTTATCTTCACTACTTTTTTTGTTTTTTTTGTTTTGTTTTTTCTATTTTTTTACCGCCATTTCAGAAAGTTGGGTTTTTTCAAAAATTTTTTCATTTTTTTTTGGGTATTTTTTTTTTTTTTTTTTTTTTTT
>KV454014.1:1197988-1310690 GCA_001661245.1 Pachysolen tannophilus NRRL Y-2460
TAAATTGAAAAAAAAAAAAAAAAAAAAAAAAGAAAAAAAAAAAAAAAAAGAAAAATTTGAACAAAGATGAAATGAATTGAAATGGTTAGACTTTCCATTCATAGTTTCCATCTTGATTTTTTAATTCTTGTCACTTTTGAGTTTTCACCATTTTATTTTATTTTTTATTCCATTTTTATCAAGGCAAATAGTTCAAACTTATCTAGAAATTGATGTCGATTTTCTTTTTTATATCATATTCCATATTTATTCCTGAACCCTTATTTATATAAAAGATCGAAAAAGATTATTAATATATATATTTATTCCATGAATATTATTCATTCTAATCATTATTATCTCCATTTCCTCCTCCATTTACCTAATTACCAAAATGATGGGAAAGATAATGACAGTAGTGCTCTAAATATCAAAAACACCAATCGAGCGATGCGTTTCACATGCCAAAACTAAAACCAAAAAACAGACCAAGAGAAAGGCAGGTACTATTTTTTTTCTGTTTAAGTTTGTAATAATAATAAGTCTGTTGAAGTTATTCATTTGAAATTGAATTAGTAGATAATAGAAAGAAACGTTGGTATATATATCATGAGGCCTGCAAATTTGAGGGAGAGATCATTTATGGTCTCTTCTGTGGTAATCGTTGCTCTAGAATCGGTTTTATCTTCTATAACCTATTTATTACCATCATGGTTAATAGAATTTTTCACAAAATTGGTTAAATTTCTTTTTTCCAGTATTCGTTTTTATTATAATGATCCGATGTATGATTCATTAATTAGTGAGTTTGAAGTTGCTGAAACGGATGGGGCTGTTGTCAATGAAGATTCGAATATTTTCAAGCTTGTTCATCATTTACAAAATGCTAAAGATATTGATCAAATGTGTAAAATTTTTGGATATCAACTTGAAAATCATCTTATTAAGACCGATGATGATCAGTTATTAAATATACATAGGTTGAATCCTCTCACAAATAATAAGCCAGTAAATGGAAAAGTTGTTTATTTGCATCATGGATTATTGATGAGTAGTGAAATATGGGTCACAATGTATAAGAAAGAATTAAATTTACCATTTGTATTATGTGATTTGGGTTATGATGTTTGGCTTGGAAATAATCGTGGTAATAAGTATAGTTGTAGAAATTTGAAACTTGATTTAGATGATCCAAAGTTTTGGGATTTCAGTATTGATGAATTTTCTATTTATGATATACCAAATACTGTTGATTATATTATAAAATTCACTGGAAAGAAAAATTTAACTTATATAGGGTTTTCACAAGGATCTACTCAAGGTTTAGCTGCATTATCAATAAGTCAAAAATTAAATGAACAAATTGATAAAATTATTACAATTTCTCCTGCTACCACTCCTCATGGTTTACATAATTGGTTGATTAATTCTTTAATCAAATTATCACCAAATTTTTTATTTTTATTATTTGGTAAGAAAATACTTTTACAATCTGCAACTTTTTGGAAATCAATTATTTACCCACCTTTATTTATAAAAGTAATTGATGTTTCCAATGAGATCTTATTCAATTGGAAAAGTTTGAATATTGATTATACTCAAAAATTTATTTCTTATTATCATTTATATTCAACTACCAGTGTTAAATCAGTATGTCATTGGTTCCAAATTATTAAATCTAAGAAATTTCAAATGTATGATAATTCAAAAGTTTCTATTTTGAAAAATTTGATTCGTGATACTGGTTCTTCTAATCGTAATAGTTATTACCCAGATATAAATCAAAACAAGCAAAGTTCAAGTTCAAATTTTTCAAGCATGGTTTTCCCTACTAAGACAAATATAAAAATCCCAATTTTGATTATTTATGGTAAGATCGATTCCTTGGTTGATATTGATATAATGAAGACCCAATTGCCTACTGAAAACTTACAAATAATTGGGGTAGATAATTATGAGCATTTAGATTTGATATGGGGAAGAGACGTAAAAGGTTATGTTTTTGATAACGTTGTTCAATTTCTTGAACAAAATGATTTTAAAGATAAAAATGGTTATGAATTTAGACAAAAAAAGAATGGAAAGACAATACCAGAGAAAGCTGTGAACGGCCAAATTTCTATAGACGAAATTCCTGATGGTGATAAAAACGATTTGAATAGACCATTGGCATCAAGATTATCGAAATCGCTTGATATAATCGAAGAATTTTGATCTTTATAATGTATCTTTGGTTTTCTTGTATTTTAAAAAGTGGGTATGAGTGTCAAACTTAACAAGATGTCATGGGTTGTGTATAATATTTGCTACAATCTTTTGTATATTGAATGATTGAAATGATAATTTATGAGATGAAATAAATGTAGATTACTATTGTGATTTCATTTTACTAAAACAAGTATTACTTTCATTAATTGAACTGTTATCTGAGACATCAATTACAAAAGGAAAAATCAGAAAACAAAAAAAAAAAAAAAAAAAAAAGAAGAAAAATAAAAAGAAAAGAAACTAAAAAACCTTTTAGATTAATACCTAGACACTATTCAAAATATTGAATAATTCATTGACACCTAAGATATTTTGCTGAGCAAATGTTCGTTTAATCTTTCCGACATTGACACTTAATAAATCATCCACTTTACGATTTTCATACAACTCCATACCATACTTGAACAAATTCTCATCTGTTGGGGTTTGTCCACCTAAAATACATAATAATCTGACAGGTCCGTTACTCTCAGGGAAAAGTTCTTCTTCAGGTTGAGAGATTGGAGAAGAATTATTGGAACTAGGCAACCTTCTGAAGAAATTTTCTGTGCCAACAGGTGAAGAAATAGGTCTAGCCTTGTTCAAAGAATTTAAGATGAACTGCAATGATCTAATTGGTAAGTCAACTTCCTGAATAATAACAATTTCATCAACCAAAGTAGCATGAACATTTTCATTTTGAAACAAATCATTTATATGCGTCATTAAATCTCCAATCAATGCAATTTTATGCTCATAATCTTCTTTTTTAACATTTTCAGTATGAAATCTAATTGTACAATCTTCAATTTCGATGTAGGAACCAGGAAGTCTTTCAACTATTGAATTACTCAATTCTATGACGGATGGCATCCATTTCAATTCTTTCTTTTCGTCTATTATGGATATCCAGTAATTTGAATTATCTAATTTAATGTAACCACCATTTTCCGATATTAATCCTAAGTTTGGAACACGGCGGTATTTACTTAATAAATTATCCCGCTTGTAGTACGACATTACATAAACAGCATTCATAGGATCAGAAGTAAGATTGTTTAATATTTTGAAAATTCTGTTTGTGTCAACAGGAACTAACTTTGATCCTTGATACGTAAAAGAAGAAGCTAAATTTTCTAAATTTAAAATGAAGAATCTTCTACCATTATCAGAAACCTTGTAATATTTTTGGTGGAAATGATCTTTAGTCAAGTAAGAAGTATTCTCTATTAATTTTTGTTGTTGGAACTCCCATGTTTCTTTTATTGATTTTAAACAATCCTTAACCCAATTTTTTGAATCATTTTTTAAAATTATATCATAAAGATTCTTCCATCTTCTCAATTTTTCATCTTCTTTCATTGACAATGCCTGTCTAATTCCCTCCGAGATTTGACGAATATCCCATGGATTAATCAATATACAATCTTTACCTAAAATTGAAGCAGATCCTGTAAATTCAGATAATATTAAAGGCGAATGTTTCTCATTAGTTGAGACAACAAATTCATGGGATGTTAAATTCATACCCTCTCTCATGGCACTAACTATAAAAGTATCTGCTTCACACAATAAGGCTAAATATTGTTCAAAGTCAATGTCTTGATTTAAGAAAACAACAGGCTGTGCAATTGAGATATTATGAGATTTTGAATTGATCCTGTCAACTACAGTCATAATACCAAACTCTAAATCTTCATCAATACCTCCTGCCGGTAAGCATATTTGAATAAAAATAATATTATCCAAATATTCAGGGTTGTCGGCCAAAAATAATTCATAAGCCAATAGCTTTTGTTTGATACCTCTGATTTTATCCATTTTATCTCTGCTAACTATCAATTTCTTATTTGGCCATCTTTCTTTAATCATCTTACGCCAATAAGCAATTTCTTCTGATTGTAATTGGGTCCTTAAAGATGGAGCATCAATTCCAACAGGAATATGATTAACGGCAATGGTTCTACCATCATATTTAATACCTTCATCATTGAAATCACTCAATAACAATTTATTGCATGTTTGCAAAAAATGTCTAACATATTCTTCAGTTTGGAAACTAATAACATTAGCTCCTAACATCCCTTGTAACAATTTTTCTCTTTGAGCAAAACAACGGAAAACTTCCGATGATGGGAATGAAACATGCAAGAAGAATCCGATTTTGGCATTAGGAAGTTTCTCTCTAATTAATTGAGGTAATAGTAACAAATGATAATCATGAATCCAAATGATATCACCTTCTTTATAAATTGAAACAATTCTTTCCGCAAAAATTTCACAAACTTTTTTATAATACCCCCAAGAATGTTGTTCGAATACTTTAGATTTTGGATGATCAGCAATTTGATAATGTAAAGCTGGCCATAAAATTTGTTTACAGAAACTTTTATAATGACCTTGAAAGACTAAATCATCAACAAATATAGATTCACTTTTATAATTTTCTTTTAATTCTTTTGCAATCCTTTCTCTTGTTGAAATGGGAAGTTCATCACTTGGCATTCCTAAAGTTCCTACCCATTTTACATCTATCTTCTCTTTTGAATTATTATCAGTTGCTAACTTGATAGCATTTCTTAAACTTCCATTACCCTTTTTCAAAGGAATTACTTCAAAAGGTGCTTTTTCAAAAATTTTTTCTCTTGTTTTGAAAAGTTGAATATCGGGTTTTGAAAACCCACCATACGGAGTTATTTTTTCTTTATAATCAACATTTTCTGTTGCAATAACATCAGTCATTGATGAGTCCGATGACACTTCTATATCATCATATGGAACCGAATCTCCACTTCTATTATTATAAACCGACAAGTTTTTAAAAGAAGAACCTTTTGACAATGAAGATTTTGGATATGGTTGAGCTCTTAAACTAGCATTTACTGAAACTGGACTTTCAGACCGATTTACAGCTTTAATCATTGATCCACTTAAATCTTGAATTTTTTTTGTTGGATCAACCACAGCGGACGACATTGATAACGGTGGAGAATTTACTCTTGAGAGTGGTTGAATATAATTTGAACCACTAATAGCAGATCTCATAAGCTTTGGATGTTGTTTTGTTGAACTTTCCGATTCATCCAAAGCTGGAGTGGAAGTGCCCGAACTAAGTTGACTAACAGCATTTGAAGAAATTCTTAATTTTGGGTGATGATAAAAAAAATCTTCTACTGAAGCAGAGCTAAGGTCATTTTCTAATAAATTAACTGAACTACTTTCTAAAGATTTTAATGTATAAACATTGTTTGTACTTGGTGGAGTTGAAAAATTAGCAGCTTGTTTTTTAGATTGCATAGATTTTAAAATTGAATAATTATCAAAACTTTTTGTCTTATTAAAAGGCGGCCGAGGTGGTACTGGAACCTGTGTTTGAGGAACAACAGCTGAAGCCGATTGATTCACTAACAATTTTTGCATTGAAATAGATTGAATGGAATCCGAATCCAAAGAATTCGGAGACCCATTGTCAACAACTTCAAATTCAACAGTATAAGGTAAGAATCTGTATATTCATTCAATCTTTGTTAGTAAAATTTAATATTCACCAGTTTAATTTTGAAAATCAACATTTATTTTTAACTACTTACAATGAAGCAACAATTAAAGTCATTGTCTATGCTGATAACCATAATATTTGAACAGTACTAATCAATTATCAATCTCTGCTGTCAATTTATTATATTATATTATATATATATATATATATATATATATATATATTTAAACAATTGTTTAACCGCTCTTGTAAATATATAACTCTTCTTATTCCAAGTAACGAGAGATTTCTAGAATTTTAGACTTGCATTTAATTCACGCATGTTTTTTTCCCCTTTTTAAATAAGTAAGTAAATTAAATTCAAATAGTATTTTAAATGTATATATGACGGAATAGGTTACGGAAATTAGGTTACGGAGATGGTTTAAGATGCTGCTGTTCTATGATGCGCATTGTCATTTGTCACCTTTTTTCGTTAAGAATGAGTTTGATGTTAGAGATGGAGTTTGTATAAATTTGATGTCTACAAATCAATTTGATGTTTATGAGGTTTTCAAGTTATCAAAAAAATATGAGAATATTATTCCATGTTATGGAATTCATCCTTGGTATTCACACCTTTTCACTTTTGATGAATATGATGGGAATTTAAGTAAAGAAGAATTTAAAAAAATTCATTATCTTAAAGTTTTAACTAATATGGGGAAAAAAATTGATTCATTTGATGATAATGATAAATTTTTATCAATTTTACCATTTCCAATTTTTATTAAGGATTATATTAGTAATGTTATTGAAAAATATATTAAAGAATCTAAAGATTCAATGATTGGAGAAATTGGACTTGATAAATTATTTAGAATACCGAGTACTGGATATTTTGGTTATTATAGAGATGATAAGGAGGAATATGATAATAATGATAAAAAATTAACAAATTATAAAGTTTCAATGGATCATCAAATATTAATTTTTAAAGAATTTTTAAAAATCTCTTTAATTTATGAAAAACCAATTTCATTACATTGTGTTAAAGCTCATGGAATATTATTAGATATAGTTCAAAAATTTTGTTTGGAAAATACAAAAATAACTATATGTTTACATTCATATACTGGATCAATAGATCAAAGTAAAAATTGGATAAAATTATTTAAAAATCGAATTTTTTTTTCATTTTCTAAAATTATAAATTTACTGAAAGATGAAATTTTTTGTGAATTAATTAATATAATACCAGATAAAAATATTTTAATTGAAACCGATTTAGGAATAGACAATTATTATAATTTAAATTTAAATTTAAAATATGATAATAAACATATAGATGATTTGAATCAAGTAATTTATAAAATTTCTTATTTAAAAAATTGGAATTATGATTTTACAAAATCAAAAATATTGGAAAATTGGAATAATTTTAAAAAATAATTTCAAACCATTTTTATTAATACTAATTGTACATACACATTTATAGAGAAAAGATAAATTTTTACTATTCAACAACAAAAGAAAAAAAAAAAAAAAAAAAAGGCTTTATTTATAATTAGATATCGGCCTCATCACCTATTACCAAATTTTTAATATCCCATTCGGCTTGAAACTTATTTTTCAATTGTTCTAATAAAGTTATTAAACTATTACAAGCATTTCTTAAAGCATCTTTTGGTTTATAACCTTCTTCTGTTTGCAATCTCATCACAAAATTTGCGAAAAGAGGATGTTCTACTTTATAAGCAACAAATATCACTCTTGGATCATTTATCAACTGCTGTCTTAACAAGTTTCCCAACGTATGATCTTCTCTTTCAAACTTGATTAAAATACAATTTGGAACTCTTGGATCCGGATTTATTGTTAACCTGTGAAAAAAAAAAAAAAATATATATATATATATATATATAGTTAGTACTTGAATTTCTTTGAAAATTTGTGAAACTTTCAAGTCTCGATCAAACTTGAATCTCTCTCTCTCTCTTTCTCTCTGTCAAACTATCACATCATACATACTTTTGAACACCATCTGGCAATATGAAAAGTTCAAATCTATCGGGAGCATTCATCTTATTGCTTCAAAATTAAATAAATATACTTCCACCACCACTATAACTAGTTCTATTATCTTTTTTCATTACCTTCTCTTTTAATAAAAAAAATGGTATTAAACTTTATTGAGTCTATCGAACACGACTATTGTTCTTCTTCACTTCACTTCACATCACTATAAAAATGGCCATTACCTATTATAGACACTTTAATTATGGAGTACACTACTACAGTTTTCTTTAAAAAAAAAGTATTCTGTTGATAGTCTTTGCACGACTGATTTAAGGTTTTTCTCCTTAGTTTCCACAGCCCCTTATACGTTTGTTGTCAAAACACAAGGGCTGTTGCTGTTTTATTCTTGAAAGTTTTTTTTTTTTCATTCATTCATTCATTCATTCATTATTTTGTTTCCGGGTAACAACACAAAACTAAAATAAAAAAAGTGCGAAGAAGTTGCAGTGTGATATAGTTCACGCTTATTAGAGAAAAACTGTTTTCTCAAAAAGGATGCGTTTTTTTGAGTTTCTGTTAAGTTACTTACACCAACTAACTATAATTTATATATATATATATATTATTTTTTTTTTTTAACAAAGTGTTAAGATTAAAATAATTAATAACGGAATTTAGTTAGAAAGATCAGATATAGTTTTAATTTAATTGTTATAACTATTTTATCTTGATAAATTTCTAAGCGCCGTTACTTATTGTTGATTTTTTTTAATATATATATATATATATATATATATATATATTATTTTTTTTTTTTCATCTTTCTTTATTTTACTATTGTTTCTAGCTTTTTTTATTTTTAATATTCAAAATAAAGCTAAAGAAAAGAAGATTGCTTGACAATGCAGAATAACAATTGGAAAGGTCCAGATAATCAGGATAATAATCCGAATACTCAAGATAATAATAAACCTGGGATTCAACCTCCGTTTCAGTATGTATAAATTATATATATATAAGTTGTGAAGAGTTTTACTAACAAAAATTTTTTTTTTTATTACAAAAGGCGCCATCAAAATGGTCCTCCAATCTTACGACCTCCATCAAGTTTAGAGAATGGTAAGTTATATTCATTTGATTTTTTATTAAAACAATGAACCCCTTGATAACTAACATTTTTTTAATAATTATATTTTTTTAAAGGTCAATCATATTATTCGTTGCCATCGTTACCCGGATTAGGGTCACATAATCCATCGGGCGGTTATGGTATGCCTCCAATCAATAATCCACCAGGTATACATCAAGTAAGTTATAGAATAAAGAGAAAAAAAACTTCTTTCCTTCCTATAAATGAACTTTGTTTTTGTTTTTACTAACTACTGATTTTTTTTTTAATCTGTTCAGGATCAATCGCAGTCTACAAATTCGTTACCACCTCCACCGGTTCCTCCGCAACCACCAATGAGCAATACTACCGGGCCAGCTCCATCACAGACAAATTCTCCTCCAAACAATCAACTGCAATTATCAGCACTGCCGGGGTCAGGATTAGCCGCCTATAGACCATTAAATGTTAAGGATGCATTATCTTATTTAGATCAAGTTAAAGTACAATTCCAAAATCAGCCAGATGTTTACAATCATTTCTTGGATGTTATGAAAGATTTCAAGAGTCAAACGTAAGTATTAACAATCCATCCATCTACCTCATTATTTTTTTTTTTATTAATTGTTTCATTTCATTTCATGGGTGATACATATATATATGTATATATTTATTCAACTTTATTATTGGATAAATATGCACCTTAAATGAAAAGTTAAAAGAAAAAAAAAAAAAAAAAAAAAAAAAAGAGGGTAATTGTGTGTTTTTTATTTTTTATTTTTTTTTGATTGTTTTAATACTAACTAATAATGAATTATAATTTTATTAATAGAATCGATACTCCAGGTGTTATTGATAGAGTTTCTTCTTTATTTAGAGGTCACCCTAATCTTATACAGGGGTTCAACACGTTTTTGCCTCCAGGTTACCGCATTGAATGTTCTTTAGACCCATCAGATCCAAATCCAATAAGAGTTACCACTCCTATGGGAACTACAACTAGACCTGGTACCACTGGTGATTTTGAAAAAAGAGAATGGGGGCAACCAATTCTTCAGCCGTCACAGGAGTCTGATCAACAACAACAACAGCAACAACAAATAGCTTCACAGCAGCAACACCTGCAGTCGTATGCTCAACCACAGCCTCAACAGGTTGGTCCTCCACATCCACTTGGAATCAATGCTCAACAACCACCAATGGGTGTACCACCTTCTAATAGTGGATCACCAGTTGAATTCAACCATGCAATTAGCTATGTCAACAAGATAAAGACTAGGTTTGCAAATCAACCAGATATTTATAAGCATTTTTTGGAAATCTTGCAAACATATCAAAGAGAACAAAAACCAATAGGAGAAGTTTATCAACAAGTTACTGTATTATTTCAAAATGCACCTGATTTGTTGGATGATTTCAAACAATTCTTGCCTGATACCAGTGCTAAGATTCCAGTACCACTTCCTCAACAAGAACATTTCGTACCTCCTAGAAATGATGCAAACAATGGTAACGCTGGAAATAAAAGTATGCAATTACCACCGGTTGGTAATTTTCCACCTCCTTCTGCCGGCGGTGGTATGAATCAGCCACCAACAAAAGATCGTAAGAAGAAGGGTAGTATCACTTCCTCCAATGAAATCGCAACTTCAGATATTCGGGGACCTCCAATACAAACTTCAAAACGTGGAAGAAAAGAAAATGCTCAACGTGCTATGGAAGTTATTCAAGATCAAGAATATCAATCTAAAAATTCAACTTTATCCGAAGAAATTGGATTTTTTGATAAAGTTAAAAAGGCAATTGGAAATAAACAAACTTATAATGAATTTTTGAAAATGATCAATTTGTATTCACAGGAAATTATTGATAAAGATACTTTAATCGAAAGAGTTGAAGGCTTCATTGGACCATATAAAGACTTATTTGATTGGTTCAAGCATTTTGTTGGATTTGAAGATACTCCAATGAATATAGAGAATGTAACTTTTAAAAAGCATCAATTGGAATTGTCATTATGTAAGTCTTGTGGTCCTTCATATAGACTCTTACCAAAAGCAGAAACTTATATGCCATGCTCAGGAAGAGATGATATGTGTTGGGAAGTATTAAATGATGAATGGGTTGGACATCCAACTTGGGCCTCAGAGGATTCTGGGTTCATTGCGCATAGAAAAAATCAATACGAGGAAATTCTTTTCAGAATTGAAGAGGAAAGACACGAATATGATTATTATATGGAAGCTAATTTAAGAACAATTCAAACTTTAGAGACCATTGCAAATAGAATTGCAAATATGACTCCAGAAGAAAAAGCTCATTTTAAATTACCAGAAGGACTTGGTCATACCTCATTAACAATTTATAAAAAAGTCATTAGAAAAATTTACGATAAGGATAGAGGTTTTGAAGTTATTGACGCATTACATGAAAACCCAGCTGTTGCTGTTCCAATTGTATTAAAAAGATTGAAACAGAAAGATGAAGAATGGAAAAGATCACACAGGGAATGGAACAAGGTTTGGAGAGAAATGGAACAGAAAGTTTTCTTTAAAAGTTTGGATCATTTAGGATTAACTTTTAAGCAAGCTGATAAAAAGTTATTAACTACAAAACAATTAATTTCTGAAATCAGCACTATTAAAATAGAGCAAACACAAAAGAGATTACATCCATTGACTCCAAAACCTAAAGAACAGTTGGAGTATTCATTCAAAGATTATGAAATTTTGATGGATATAGTGAAATTAGTCTTGATTTTTTTAAACCATTCATCAAGTTATTCAGCTAATGATAGAGAGAGACTAGAACAGTTTTTCAAGACTTTTTTGTCGTTATTCTTTTCTTTAAGCTCCGATTATATTGAAGAAAGTTTGACTTCCAGAGATTTCGGAGGTAATGTTAGTCCTCAACCTAGTGAAGAGTCTAGTGATACTCTTGACGTGAGAGATTCTTTTGTCCCATCTGTTGCATCATCTCCAGAACCTTCTTTGCATAAGTCTTTGAAAAAGCGTTTACATGGTGATACTGATTTGCTTAAAGATGTCTTGAGACGAAACAATTTCAAACAGGCAAAAAACAAAAAAGAAAATACACCAGAGTCATCATCTTCTTATTCAACACCTCAACCGGAATCTCAGTCAGAACTGATTGGTGCGGATGCTGATCTTCCAGAAGAATTAACTAAAGCTGCAGAATCATGGATTGAAACTTTGGCTACATATGGTGATGAACAACCATCGGCTAAAGAATACGAATCTTCGCCAAGACATAATTTCAATATGTTCTGCAATACCAATATCTACATCTTTTTCAGATACTTGAGAACGATGTATGAAAGATTAGAGGAATTGAAGCTGATGCGTGCGGAAGTTGATAATGAAATTAAATCTAGAACTGATACCAAATTTGCCAAGGACTTGGACTTGTTTTCTCATCAAATAGAAGATATGGGCATCAATATAACTGGGAATAACAGTTACCTTGAAGCTTTGAAATTGTCTGCCAAATTAATTGAAGGTGACCTTGAGCATCAATGGTTTGAGGAATCTTTGAGACAAGGTTACAGGAATAAGGCTTATAAACTTTTCACTGTTGACAAGGTCATCCAAGGTATCATCAAACACCTGCACATAATACTTACCGATCACAAAACTTCTGAAATAATGTTATTGTTTGAGAAGGACAGAAATATGCCAGTGACTACTGCAAAGCAGCAAATTTTGTATCGTATGCAAACAAGATCATTTATGGGTGCTGAAGATCATATGTTTAGGATTATGTTCAATGACGTACAAAATACAGTTGTTATCCAATATGTTGGGTTAGATGATCTTACCTTAAAAGAATTTAAGAATGATGATGCCAAGTATAATTATTATGTAACTTCTTATGTTATGTCCCATCCAACGGAAAGTGTTCAAGCAAATAAATTAACTTTACCATTCTTGAAGGATAATTTACAAGAGGAAGAAGATGACGATGATGAAGACGACGAATTGAAAGGTTTTATCGATTCTCAATTGAAGGTTAAGATTGATAAAAATACTTACAAATTGTTTTTTGAAAACGGTTCATATGATGAATTTTCAAGGGATTCTGTCTACAGCAATACTTTGAAGAAATCAGCAAAAACAATAGAAAGTAGAGTAGAAAAATTATCAAGTGCATTGGCTGGAACTAACGGTTGGTCTAAGGATTTAAGTGAGACTGAAGTAACAAATGCGGAGGAAAAATTCAAAACATTAATTAACAATGGACCTGAGGCTTATAAAAAGTGGACAGATCCAGTTGTTAATGAAGAGGAAAAAGAATTGGGAAATGGAAAGCAAGAAGCAGAACTGATATCAGAAGATACTAATGATTCACAAGAAAAGACTGGACTGTCGGGAAAAGGACAGGATAAAGAAGTTTCGTCATCAGAGCATCAGGATGAGGAGTCTAAGCAAGATATTACAAAGGAGGTTTCAAGACAAGATTCATTTGAGAAGGAAAAAGATGAAAAAGTTGATGGAAACTCGAATCTTAGCGAAGAAAAGAGTAAGGGAGAAGAACTTAGTGATAAGCCAACTGCAAAGGCAACTGAAAATTTTCCTTCATCAGCAGAAGTTGCTCAACAAGAGACTAACGCAACTACTGCCAGCAGTACAAGTGGTGGTGCAGAGAACTCTTCATCACAAACAATATTAAATACACCGGCATCCACTACAGTTGGTGGATATGAAATTAAGAAAGATAATGACGGAGATGTTGATATGACCAATTGAAAAGAAAATATTTTGTTTTACTTTGCCTTCTGTACATTTTTCTCATTCATTGATAATTTTTGAATATATTTTGATTTCTTTTCTGCTAGTTTAAACTTTCTAATATTTTTCATTTTCATTTTGTCTTTTTTTTTTTTTTTTTGTTTTTTCTTTTTTATTTTACGTAGTTTCTTTTCACTTATTTAAAAAAAAAAATGTCTTATTATTACTCTATTATTATTATATTATTACTATATTAGAAAGCACAGAAATTTAATTTACATGATTCCAATGCTTTTTTTTCAAGTCAATACTTATTTGTTTAAAAATCCAAAAAAAAAAAATTCTACGCTTTGTAAATCATATAGATTAATGAGAAGTAATTGTATATATACATATGTATTAGGTGACCGATATTATTTTTAGTAAAATTTGTAGTTTTATCATTGGGAATCAATTTCCAGTACTGTTTCCAACGCCATCTTCTTGTTCCAGATATTTTTTGTTCACTGATGTATCATCATAATCATCTTCCGCGTCCACGTCCACACCAAAATCTCCTAATCCTTCTCCAAATTCATTGTACCATTCTGTTCTTTTTAAAGAAAGTCTTGGATCTACAAACTTAATTTTTTTCTTAAGACTATTTTTATCTGTAATTGATCTTGTAAACAGGATATTTTCATCTGTACCAGTAGCACAAACATTTTGATTACCACCATCTGGAGGCCACGGGAGACCCAACTGATCATCTTCTGCAAAATTTCCTTCTATTTCAAAAATCAATCCATTATTTGTAGGTGTATGAGGTGCTTTAGACCATGGATATAACCACAAGTACCAAGGTCCTAATGAGTTTGTTAAATTTTGGTAAAAAGAAATGTCATATGGGAATATAATATCATCAATTGTAAAATTTTGAGGAGGTTCAATATTATCTATATCTGTTGTTTTCAAATTTCTCATTTCTATTCCTGTTTCTGTTTCATCTTTTTCCTCATCATCATCATTAATATCAACATCAACATCATTACCTAAAATATGATTTTCCGCTAGATTTTCTGTTAAATAATGACCACTTGTCTTGAGTGAATTTGTTCCAGTATTTGTCCATGTAGTCAATTTAGATAAATCTAAAAATTTCCCATATTGCTGATAATAATTTTTCGATATTTGTCTCCATAATCTTTTTGTAAAAAATTGTGATTCTAATCTTTCCCTTTCCCATATTTCAATTTGGGTCATACCTGAAAATCCTATACCATATAATACCCTTATTAATAAGATTGTAATAGTGGCAAACATCATAAAATCTAATAATACCAATATAATAACAAATATTAATTCAGTAATATTGAATAAATAAGCTGGTAAATTACTATTTTTAACAATTAAAATTAATTTCTTTCCCAATTCATATAAAACAAAACTTGATGTAATTTCAACCCAAAATAAAAACCTCAAGAAATGAGGTGTATTTTCATATCCAACACAATTCATTGTCCAAGGACAATGATGATCCATCTTTAAAACACAACACCTACAACTTTTACAATGATGACATCTTTCTGGTTTATAATTTGAACATTTCTTACACCATCTTTTCCACAGAAGCCGATTAGGAAATTGATCATTATTAAAATCCTTGGGAGGTGATCCTGGATGAGTTACTATTGCCAAGTAATATGAAAGCCATACCATCAACACCAGTAATTCAAAAATAATCTGTTTTCCAATACTAAAATCATATCTAAACACAAAAAAATGTGAACAATACCCGATAAACGATATCAAAAATGAAGGAATCAGTATACCAAGCCATGGCCATCTCAAATGAACAATAGCCATACTACCTTTCCGTCTCTATTTTTCAATCTATCTATTCAATAAGATTTCAAATCAAACCACACAATAGATAACAATCTTTAGGGGGAAAAAAATGAAAAAAATTTTTTAAAGATTGTATTCCGAAATTTAATAAAAGTTGTCGATTTCCAAGCTTAATTACGCATAAATAATACTTCTGCATCTTTTTTTTACTTGATTAAGTGTGGTTCCTGGTAATTATAAAGCCGGTATCAAGAAAGATAAAAAAGATACGCCAAAAATAATCTATAGAGAAAGTGCAGTGATGCTAGATAGCGTGGCTAGATATCATAGTTAGATTTTGTGGTTAGATAAGTAACTGGAAGATTATAGATTGTGGTTAATTTCTTATATATATATATGTAGAGAATGATCTTTAGTTGTAAAAATATTATGACTTTTTATTTTTTTTTTTTTTTTTGTAAGAGAATGAATGAATTATAAGTATATTGATAATGTCAGAGTTTCAGTATAATGGTGTTGATGAGAAATTGGCTAATGTCAATGTGGGTCAAAAGGAAGATAGTGAAGGTGATGGTTTAGATGAAGAAGCTGTCTTAGCTCAAGTTATTTCTTCAATTAGGAGTCATACAGATCATGCAGAATATGATATGAAAAATGATGTTGATGAAGCAATGTATTTAGCTCTTAAATCTAAAGGTGTTACTTTAGATGAAATTACTGATAAGAAATTATTAAGAAAAATTGATTTCCATATTTTACCATTATGTTGTATATTATATAGTATTCAGTATATGGATAAGACAACTACATCTTATGCATCTATTATGGGTATTACTGAAGATTTAGATATGGTTGGTAATATGTATTCATGGACTGGTACTGCATTTTATTTTGGATATTTAATATTTGTATTTCAAGCTTCTTATTTATTACAAAAATTCCCATTATCAAAGGCAACTGCAATTTTCATATTTTTATGGGGTGCAATATTATGTCTTAATGCTGCATGTACAACTTATAAATCATTTGTAACATTAAGAGTATTATTAGGGATGTTTGAAAGTTCAATTACACCTTCAATGATGATTCTTACTAGTCAATGGTATAAAAAAGAAGAACAATTTTTAAGAACTGCAATTTGGTTTTCATTTAATGGATTAGGAACTATAATGGGTAGTGGGATTGCTTATGGATTAGCAATTCATCTGGATAGTTATTCAGTTACAGCATGGAAACTTTTATTTATTATAACAGGAGTTATGTCAATTTTTGTTTCAATTTTATGGATTTTCATAATTCCTGATTCTCCTTCAAATGCATGGTTTCTTAATGAAGAAGAAAAATTAATGATTGTTGAAAGAATTAGAGAAAATAAACAAGGTTTTGGTAATAAACATTTTAAAAAATATCAATTTATTGAAGCAATAAGTTCACCTTTAACTTATTTATATGCTTTTTATTCATTTTGTACAGATGTTCCAAATGGTGGATTAGGTAGTTTTGGATCAATTTTATTAACAGATGATTTTGGTTTTACAACAAAGAAAGCATTAATTATGTCAATGCCAGGAGGTGCAGTTGAAGTTGTTGGATGTATTGCTATTGCATTTTTTATGCAAAAAAAATTAAAAATTCATAGAATGTTATTAGCAACTATTAATACTGCACTTGTATTAATTTATTCTTGTATGTTAGCATTTGCAAGTCATTCAAAAAAAACAAGATTAGCTGGTTATTATTTATTTAGTACAGCACCAATAGGTATGATTTGTGCACTTTCATGTTTTTCTTCAAATACAGCAGGTCATACAAAAAAAATTATTGTAAATGCAATTTTTTTAGTTGGTTATTGTGTTGGTAATATAGTTGGTCCACAAACTTTTAAATCAAGTGAAGCACCTCATTATCAAGGTGCAAAAATTGCAATTGTAATTTGTTATTGTTTTGCTGTAGCATTAATGCTGGGTGCATATATTGTTTGTTCTTTAGAAAATAAAAAAAGAGATAAATTACAAGCTGAAAATCCAGATATTGGAATAAGTCATATCCAAAACTCAGAATTTGCTGACTTGACAGATAAGGAAAATGTCAATTTTAGATATGAATTATAAAAAATCTTATATATGTTATCTTAAACTTCCATCATCATATTTCCCTAATATATACATACAAAAAAGGGGGTATAAAAGGGGGTGATTCCCATATACTGAAAACTGAAAAAAAAAATAAACGCAAAAGTCTTAAAAATTTTAAATAAAAAAAACCACACAAACATTTACTTTCTCTCTTTCTTTCTGTAGCGACCTAGAAACTTCAAAACCTTTCTCCCATACTCAGAATCATAGCTGATTCAAATACATTCTTGTCGCTTTTCCCTCTTCAAATTTGTTCCATTTGAAAAATTTCTCATATAAAAATTACAGTTAAGAAGAAAAAAGTCGTGTCGTTTTGACTCAAAATAAATTTTTTCATTTTTGTGAAAAAATTCAACCAAAAAAGAAAGAAAGGAAAAAAAAAAGAGTCAAAGAAGAAAATATAAAACTTGTTAATAAAGTATTATATATTGAAACTTTTTCTTTTTTAAGATATAAAGTATTCAAGATGCCAAAGAACGGTAAAGGTAAAGTAAGTATTGAGAAAATAAATGGGAATGAGAAAGGGAAAAAGAATGAGGTTATTGAAAGATAAATTTGCCGCTAAGAGATGAAAAAAAAAAAAAGATTTCAAATGATTTTTCATTAAATTTTTTGATCGAGCAATTAATATTGATATAGTGGTGAAAGAGTTTGAGTTTTTTTTTCTTTCATTTTTTCATTTTTTCATTTTTCCGTAAATTTTGTTGAATAGAAACTAACATTGAAAAAAATTAATTTGAATAGGGTGGTAAAAATAGAAGAAGAGGTAAGAATGATAATGAAGGTCAAAAGAGAGAATTAATACTTAGAGAAGATGGTCAAGAATATGCTCAAATTACAAAGATGTTGGGTAATGGTAGAGTTGAAGCTACTTGTTTTGATGGTGTAAAAAGAATGGCACACATTAGAGGTAAATTAAGAAAAAAAGTTTGGATGTCTCAAGGTGATATTATATTAGTTTCTTTAAGAGATTTTCAAGATGATCAATGTGATGTTGTTCATAAATATAACTTGGATGAAGCAAGAACTTTGAAAACCATGGGAGAATTACCAGAAAGTGCAAAGATCAACGAAACTGATACTTTTGGTGGTGATGACGATGATGATGTTAACTTTGAATTTGGTGCCGCCAGTGATGAAGATGAAGATGAAGATGAAGAATTGGATATCGATGATATTTAGATTGTAAGGTAAGGTAAATCTACCCTTTTTTTTTTTTTTTTCTTTCTTTTCATTATTATTATTGTTATTATTTCTTTCTTTTTGCTTTTAACCTGTTAATATATAAAGTTTATATTTATTTGAAAGTTGAAAGGTTTGTGGCTTCAATTTTTTTTTTTTTTTTTGTATTTTTTTTTTTGTGAATAATATAATTCATTTTTCCAAGTTTATTAGGTAGGAATAGAGAGAATAGAAATTTGATCTTTTAATAAAAACTTTACCTAAGAATATTAATACTACTAGTAGTAGTAGTAGTAGTAGTAGTATATATATGATATGGAAGTATAAAAATCAAACAACAAATAGTATATGATAAGTGGTTAAAATAATACCAAGGAAGAATCTAATTTTTTTACCAACTAATTTTTTGTCTCTTGATCCTTCTTGGCATTATCATCACAATAATAATAATAATAATAAAACACATGAATATATATATATATATATATAAATGTAAAACAAACTAAACTAGAAAAAAAAAAAACGGATTGTCCATCCGATAAACAATTTTAATTTTGATGTCGATTTTTTTTTTTTTTGTTCTTTTAATTTTCATATCTAAAAAATAAACGAAAGCTTGCTTAATAATTTAATCTCTTTAATCATCAATTTCAAAACTGTCGTATCTTCTTAATTCTAACTCGGAATGATTAGTATCCCTTCTCATTTGCATTGATCGCCTACCTTGATAACTGCTAATACCATTATCACTAATTGGTAAATCTCCTAATCCATTTTTACTTGAACCAAATAAATGTTCTCCTTCTGGATTTTTTCTTGAAATATTTAACAAATAAACTCCACTAAAAATGATCAAAAATCCACAAATTAATGAAATAATATTAACAGATGATGTAGTATTAAAGCCTTTAAATAAAATAAATGAAGCTACTAAAGTGAAAGTAGTAAAAGTCACATAATATAATGGATTAACAATTGAAGTATCAAATTGATCTAAAGCCTTATTAAAATAAGTCATTTGAGTCATAATACAAACAACAACAACAATAATAAAAATATAAGTTGATACATGTGTAAATTGATTATTCCCACCTAAAGTCAATTTCAATGCAATACCAAAACCTTTTATTGACATAACACTAACTGAACCAACTGTAGAACATATACTAATATAAATCATTGGATTTTTAGTTCCATATTTTGGAACAACTTTATAAATCATAACAGCACAATAAATCAGAATACATGTACAATAAAGTAAAAAACCAGGTTGAGTAGCATAACCTAAAATTTCATCCACAGTAGTAACTTCTTTATCAGGAGGAGCATGCAAAACAATAATAACTGAACCTAAAAGACATATTGCACAACCCATCTTACCTAAAGTACCTAATTCCTCTTTCAAGAAAACTGCTGCCAATACTGCACCAATAATTACAGAAAGAGCACCTAATGGTGTTACTAAAATTGCAGGAGCAAATGTATAAGCAGCAAAATTAGCAACTTCACCGATTGCCATAGTAAGCATACCAGCCCACCAAATGGGATTTTGTAAATATTCATAACCTTGAACTTGATCATTTCCTGAAATCTTTGATGCATTTATTAAACCTTTCTTGGTGATAATAAAAGATGTTCCTATTGCCAACGAAGACGACATCGCTAAGGCCAATCCAATATATTTATCATCAACCATTCTCATATGTATATATATTTATATATATATATATATATATTTTTTTAATAGTATAATAACAGGTGTGTTTACTATCCTGTTGAAATGAATGCTTATGTTTTTTTATTTTTTTTTTTTTTCCTCTTCTATAATCAATTGAATTTATAGCTATTTCGTATAAATCTCTTTTCCCAAATGATTCTTATCAATAATGAAGCTAGATCAGATAAAATTCAAGACCAAAATGTGTAATGAAACATTGAAGTTTCACCAACTTTGAAAACGCGTACGTATTAATTATTAAAATGAGAAATGATTTTGTTTTTTTTTTGTATCACTTCAAAATTTATATTATTTTTTCAATTTTTTTTTTTTTTTAATTTATTTTATCTAAAACATTAATTATTATTACTATAAACTACTACTAAAATTTAACCAAAAAATGAAGAAAAGAAAATGGGAAAAGCTTGCAAGACATGGGGTTGATATAGTGAAATGGTAAAACGGTGAAACAAAACTGGAAACTAAAAACTGAAAACTGAAAAAGACAAAAAGACAAAAAGAAAAAGCGAAAACTTTAATAAATATGGTTAAATTCTCGCTTTCTTGGTATATAGTAATAGATATATATGCACACACGGAAATGAATATTAAGGAATGGAAATAATGAATGAAGGGGAAAGGAATTGGGAGGACAATGAGGAGAGAAGTTGGGAATGGGAATGAGAATGGGAGTGGGAGTGGGAGTGATAGTGGTTGGGAGAGAAAATAAATTATCTATTGTAAGCATTTTCTGAGACTTTTCTTAATTATTTCAAATTTAAGTGGGAAATAATCATCTGTTACTTCTCCATTCAAAGCATTTTTAAGACTAAGTGTAGTAACTTGTTTATCAGCACTAATATGAGTAATAGTTGAACCTTTTAAAACATATTTATGATGGTCTTTGAAATTCCATTGAAAAGTTTCATTTGATAAATGAAATAAAACGTAAACATCATTACGTACATAGAATTTCATATAAACTACTTCATTAGAAATACCTTTACCATCACCAGCTGAAGATAAATTAGCTTGCATATAATTTTCGAAAAAATGTAAAATTTCAACATTTCTCTTTAAAGGATAAGGTATACCATTAGTTGGATATTTTCTCAGAGTATCATCTTTAATATAATAAATTTCATTTGAATTATTATCAATATTTAAAATTGAATCTCCATTATTAAATAAAACACCAATATCTTTTGTAGATAATTCAAAGGCAAAACCATGTTTATTACTATAATCAACCCATTTTGTTACTGTAATTGGAGATTGTATATCTGTTTGTACAAATTGATTATTTTCAATTTTATCTATAATTAAAAGTAAATTATTAATTGCAGCATATGAAGATTCTTTTGAATCTCTTCTAGAAATCTCTTTATATTTATTTCTAGTATTTTTAGGTGATAATGATGATGGTAAAACTTTTTCTCTATTTGTTTCATTCAATTCTTGTTGTTTTAAAAGTTCAACTGGTGTTTGTTTATTGTCATTAATACCAGCTTTTAATTTAGCTGTTTTAAAATTAATAATTGATTGCTCTTTTGTAATATTTGAAAAATCTGGATTATGTCTTAAACTTTCAACAGTGATTTTTTTAGGAAATGAACCAGATTTAAACCAAGGATATTCTAAAATATCTTCTAATGAAGGTCTTTGTAAAGGATTTGTTGCTAATATATCTGAAATTAATTTTTTTGCTTCATTTGAAATTTGAACTTTATCATCATTTGGGAAATGATAATCATTTTGTTTAATTCTTTCATAAATAACTTGAACATCTTTAGATTGGAAAGGTGGTTTACCACATAATAAAGCATACATCATAACACCAATTGCCCAAATATCAATTTCAAAAGAATGTCCAGTATTTTTACCTTCTAATACTTCAGGCGCTATATAATTAGGAGTACCACAAATGGTATATTTTCTTGAAGAATGTGGACCCAAGACAGAAGCTAAACCAAAATCTCCAATTTTTAAATTCATTTCAGGATCGAAAAAAATATTACCTAATTTTAAATCTCTATGAATTACTCTTCTTGAATGTAAATATCTTATAGCTCCAATAATTTGAACCATGAAAAATCTAACTTCAGGTTCTGTTAAAGTTTTTCTTGTTTTTAAAAGGTCCATCAAACTTCCATTAGGACATATTTCTAATAAGATATATACATTTGTATCATCTTCAAAACAATCAATAAATCCAACAATATTTATATGAGACATACTTTTATGAATTTTAATTTCAGATAATAATTTTGTCTTGGTTTTTTCATTTTTAATTGAGGCCTTTGCAACTGTCTTTGCTGCAAAAATTTCCCCCGATTCATCTTTCATTTGAAAACATCTTGCAAAACCACCTTCTCCTAAGAAAAGACCTCTATGATAACCTCTTCCACCTCTAGTTCTAATAATTGAAGGAGGAGTCTTACAAAGCGCCGAAAGTTTTTCCTTCTTTTTCTTGGCCGGTTTATCAGAAACTGGCTTAACAGGTGTTTGCACTATAGCAAGATTGGTTCTTCTATTCAAATCAGAAGCTTGTAGCGGCTTTAAAGACATTTTTTAAAAAAACTCAATTTTGAATTCAATCTGGAATAATAATTAATACCTGTTAATGAAATTCCCACCTCTCTCTAAGCTATACAACGCTGACAATGGAGAATAATATAAGGGAATCAGTAAAACAAAAAAAAAGAAATACCAAATAAAAAAGAATTTAGACGCCGATGGAGAAAAGTTATTTTCTTTTTTTATCTTGCAAGAAAATAAAACAAAAATTCACTCAATATACCCAATGATAAAAGAAAGTTAGAAACAACTAATTAACTCCTTTTTATTTTTTTTTCTTCCAGTCTTGATTAGATTGAAAGAAAGAAAGAAGAAAAGTTTATACACATGAAGAAAAGAATTATTACCATATACTTAAGTAATTCTTAAGTTTCAAATTCTTGAACAAAAAAATGATATTTTGATTTTAGCACAGAAAGACATTTTTTTATTTATTTACTTATTGCCAAAAAAGGAAATTCTTTGACACGTAACTGTTTTTGAAAGTACTAAAGAAATGACAGATTCTTTAATTACACTTCCCAGAAGGGAAATTGATCAATAAGGGTATTTACATATATATAAATATATATATATGTATTTATACATCATGATGAACATATTGTTGGTGCGACATTAAGATTATTGGTACGATTAAAGTTCAAACTCTTTTAATGTTTACTGCAGAATTATTCTTGTGTAAAAAAAGAAAATTAAAAAAAAAAAGTTTTTCTTTAAAATTTGGCATTTTGTAACCCAAATGAGGCTATTGTTTCCTTGTAACTGGAAATTACAGTTTTACAATTAAACAGTTTAACGCTTATCATGTTAGTTGTAAGTAAGAAAGTAAGAAATCCCACGTATACAGCCTCAATTTGGTGGCTAAAAAGGCAAAGAAAAAAAATTTTTTTTTTTGTGTAGGGACAGCCCTAAAGAATTGTATAGTGAGTGTAGCCTTTGTCTCAATTGGGACTGTTTATTTGAGTCTCTATGCTGGACCAATGTTATGGGCTGCCTGTCTTCGCTGATTTTGATGCCTGGGGTGTCTCGCCTAGCTGGGCGGCACAGCCAGGCTGGTTTACCGCCTAGGAGTCTAACCCTAACTATTGAGCAATAAATCTACTTCTTCTCTTTATACTGAAAAAAAAAACTGCATTATAAGTACACAGTAATAACAAGTAAAATAAAACTAAAAAATTGATTCTTTCTAGACCTGAGATATTGGACAGTTTTCGAAAAAAGAAAAAGAAAAGGAATAAACAAAAAAAAAAACAATATATATATATATTATTAGAATCTTCCTCTACCACGTCCTCCAAAACTGTTACCTCTCTGTCCACCTCTTGAACCACCACGTCCTCCAAAGCTACCACCTCTCAGACCTCCTCTTGAACCTCCACGACCACCAAAACTGTTTCCTCTTGAACTAAAACCTCTAGAACCTCCACGTCCTCCTCTTTGACCTCCTCTAGCACCACCACGGGAAGCACCAGCACCACCTGGAGCTCTCTTCTTCTTAGGTTTTGGACCATATTCTTTTGGCTTTGGTAAAAATCTTTCCAAAGGTAACAACTTATCTGGACTTATATAAAATTTATCACCAGCTTTAAAAGATTTAGCAACAACACCTTCTGAAGGTTTTATGGTAAAAAAAACTTCATTTAAAGGACCCAATATCTCATCAACTTTACCCACCTGAGTCTTATTCTCCAAATAAATTGGCGCATTAAAATACGGAATCTTAGAATTGATCGAATTGCAAACTATATCACCCTCACATGAATGTAAAAAAGTACCCATTTCTTGAACAGTATCTGGAGGTCCCTGTTGTATAGGCCTCTGAGTACGTCCACCACCAAAACCTCCTCTACTACTTCCTCTAGAAAATCCACCTCTACCTCTATTCATTATCAACTATGACTATATCTACCTCAAAACTAATATATATATATATATATAGATTCGTCTTTTGAAAGTTATCAATCAGTACCTTTAACAACCTCTTCTTCCTATCTTTTTTAGCGTTAAAAATTTTTTTATTTTATTTTTTTTTTTGTATGAAAAATTTTTCAGATGATGATGACGTGAAAAACACTACTTTTATTTTAAATTGTACACATAGTTCAATTGGGTATATATGAGAATCAATTTAGTAATAGATATAATGATTGAAGTTGATGGGTAGGAGTTTTAACGATGGTTAATCAAAAGCGAAAGAATCTGGAGAAGAATCTGGAGAAGTCGTTTCAAAATACTGATAAGTTATCTGAATATGCTCAGAAGTATTGGCTTGGTAAAAAAAATGTTAAAAAGATTGATAATAAATTGGTTGGTGAGATATGGTCAATGATATGTTCATCAGAGAATCAAGGGGAAATTATAGATTGTTTGAACAAGTTAGAATATTTACCTAGATTTTTGTGGCCTTTGTTTCATGAAGATGGTACTAGAGAACATGTTAATTCTGTAATTTTTTTGTTCCCATATTCATTAGATTTGGTTGTTACCGATAAGGTAAAGTTTAAACAACTTTATTTTAGAGTCTTATCAATGTATGCAAATATGGAAAGGTTAAATTTGAAAGATAAAGAGCATTTATTAAGTTTTATGAATTGTTTGATGTTGAATTTTGGTAATCTGATAGTGAAAGAAGTTATTAGTCCTTTAGTATCTATATCTTCATGGGAATTTTTAACTTATAAAGATAATTTATTGATATCAACTGGATTAACTAAAGTTTATGAATCGGAATTAACAATTTTTAAAAAATTAAAAGGTGAAGAAAAGGGTAATGCATATTTACAGAAATGTTGGTTTTATAATTTATTAATTGATCATATGAAATTGTTATTACAAGTGAAACACACAGATGAAGAAGATATTGTACATTATAACAAAAAAATTGTTCAATTTTTAATCAATGTATTGTCTCAATTGCCAACCAGAAAATTTATAAACACTTTGGTAAAAGAGATAAGTTACTTAGCAGCTTTAAAAAAAATTTCACCTTCACCTTCAGTTGATTATATTCTGTTATTGGAGTATTTTGTTTTTTTCCCTATAAATGATTTTGAAAGCTCAATGGTAAATAAATCATTAGATCAATTACATTCAGAAAAAATTTCTAAACTACAAAGAGTTGCATTTGCAGAATTTAATGATTCATTATCAGATTTGGCAACAACAAATTTTGGAAATTTAGAAGGAAATTTTAAAGAATTTTTTAATAAAATTGATGATTTAAAATTGGAAGAATTTTTAAGAAAAATTAATTTACAAATTGATTTCCCATTCAAAGTTGATAGAAATTTCATGTTAAAAGCAATAGAACTTAAATATAAGAGACCAACTACTGTATACGAAATATCTGAGACCATAAAGACTTTACCTAAGGAGTCAGATTTATATAAAATTGAGCATGATTATCCAGCTACACTGGAAGGAAATTTTTTTTTAAATATTGAAGAATTTTTATTAAGAAATTTGACAACTTTGCAAAAAGATTTTTTTAGAAAGATTGCTCATGATATTCAAGACACCATTAATAATTTAAAGATAAAAAATGATGAATTGAATGGGTTCAAGATAACTGGGAGTGATAGATACACTTTAGGAATTGATCAACATATAATTATCCACGAGATCGAACCTGCAACGATAGAATCAAAATATCCATTAAAAGTAAATGCAGAAATTATCATTGATTATTTTAAAGTTAGTCATGAATTTAGAAAAGAATGGGATAATTTATCCAAAGGTGATATAGTTTTCTTGCTACAAATTATTAGGCCTGATTCTATATCTAATTCCACTAATTCCAAATCTAAACCTTCCAATGCGTTGAAATTAATGAGATCTGCCGAAGTCTTGGAAATATTAGATGGAAATGGGAAACCATTGAGCTCATTCTCAAAAAATGATAATCGTCGTAGAAGATTATATGTTAATATAGATCCTAAACAGTTTGTCAAAGATAGTTCAAAGATTTATGAAGGATTTAGTTTCATTGTGAGAAATCGTGATAATCTGCTTAAAAATCGAATGGATACTATTAAAGAGATCATCAAGTATGACAAAATTGAATTACCAGAATGGTTTAACGATTATTTTCTTGGTTTTGAAAATATGAACAAATGTGATTATCGTAATCAAGAAAATAGACCTTTATTTTTAAAATTTAACGAAATTTTCAATTCAGTTGATAATTTGAAAGATGTTTTTAAAGATTATAGTCTTAAATTTGGACTATCTGAAGAGGAACCAACTAAGAAAAAAAGAAAAGTGCTGATAGGAAACAAGAAAGAAGAAGAAGAATTTTTTTCAAAAAATAATGACATTGAATTTCCAGTTGCCATTGATTTTTCATTGGAAGCTAATAAAGAACTTACTGTTTGTCCTTATATAGATATCAGTTGTGAAAGCAAGCAGGACTTGGAAACAAAATTTTCTTCAAAAGAAATTGAATTATTGATTTCAGGAATGTCAACAGGTTTAACAGTAATAGAAGAAGAAAATATATCTTTACTTATAAAAATCATTAATAGCATAATTTACAATTTCCCAGAAGAGAGAATAGTAATAGTTTGCAAAGATTCTAAAAATTTATCAGAGATACGGAATTTGTTGAATGTTAATGAATATGATATATATTTTACTACTAATAAGAATCAATCTAGTAAGAACGATGGTGGGAAATTGACTAATTTGTTAAAAAATGTTGATACATTAGCTATTTTTTTACAAATAGATGGAGCTCATGGTGATTCTCCTGAAACTGCTATTTTTTTCTTTAAAAATAAGATTCAACCATTATGGTCAAATTTTTTAAAAAAATTACATGAAAAAGGTGCTACAAATGAAAATTTACTTCAATTATATCCATTCAATACAAACTCAGATACAATTATTGACCTAAAAACAAATTTTGAAAAAAACTTAATACAAATAATAAACCATTACAGAAATAAAGTGCTTTCAATTTTTAATAACTTGAACCATTACAGAGAACAATTGGTTACACATGATGCTAAAATTTTAATGAAAAATTCAAAAATTATCTTAATGACTCCACAAGAAATCTTACAAAACTACAAGCACATGGGAAAAACAGATAGCATAATCTTACTCCATCAACTCCATCAACTCCATAACCATGACTTGGACCTAGAAATGTTGCTCCTATCAAATCAAAATCTAAAAAGAATAATTAAAACCATTAGAACCGTATAGAAGTATAGTTTGTTTGGTCGTGTTATCACACCACAAAATTCCGTTTCTTTTAATCACATGAAAGGGCGACTGTTAAAATACAACTAAAATGAGTATTTTATATATTTACCCAACTATATATATATATATATTTATATATATATAATTATTATATATATGTATTTGATTGATAAATTCTTGAATTAATATTGGAAAGTATTAATTGAAGATTATTTAATTTTGCTTTGATAAAATTTCAAGTGTATTTGAATAATTTTAAATTTTTTAATTTATTTAGAAATCTTAAAAAGTAATTTCATAAAGAAAAAAGAAAAAAGAAAGAAAAATATAGAAAAAGAAAATGTCTCAAAAGCTGCCTTTAGAGGATATTTTAAAGATTGAAGATGAACCTATAGGTTCATGGGCAGATGATGATATTGATATTTCAGCGCTTAGCATTCCGCCTATTTCTCCGAAGAGATCGCAGCCGCTGTTGGCCGATCATTCATATGAGAACGGTAATGGCTTTAATCATTATAATAATTCTGGTGCTAATCATTATCATGGTAGTTATGGTAACAACCATAATGATTATGGACATTCGAATTATACTCATTATGGGAGCGATAATAGATCATTTCATAATGGTGGCGGTGGATCCAATAGGTTCAATAATAGTTATGGCTATAATAATGGCAATAATTATAATAATTATAATAGTAATTATAATAATAGCTATAACAATAATAATAGATATGGTTCTTCTTCACATTCAACTAATGATGGCGGTGATTTTAACAACAATAATTATTCCACTTCACCAACAAAAAGATATCAGTCAAGTGATCGTTTTAATAATGGTAGTAGATTTAACAATAGAAATCTCAATGGGTTTAATTCTCAATTCCCTTATTTGGGTGAGACAAATTCTTCTACAGCTAAATCACTTCCTCGAGCATTACCAGAAAGTACAACGACACCTACAATCATGTCACATTCTTCTGCTGCTTCTAAACCGAAAACAAATCCTTTTGGTAATGCAAAACCTGTTGATATTGATCCAGCTAAAATTGAACAACTTACTCGTAAACCGAAGCTGAATCCATTTGGAAGTGCTAAACCTGTTGATCAATCTAAGATAGAGCTGGAAATCAAGAAAAAATTGCAAAAATTATCTGTTAATGGAACAACTTATCAATTAGGTGATACAAAAGTTGGGGAGAAAAGTAATAATAATAACGATAATGGAAATGACGAAGAGAAAGGAAAGAATAGCCAAGAAGAACAAGAACAAGAACAAAGTGGACCTTGGAAGAATGAAACGTTAGCTGACAAATTAGCCGGTCGATTCCGTAATAAATATTCAAATTCTACATCATCTTCTCAAAAATCGTCACATTCACCAACGCCCACTCCTAGTAACAATAATAATAGAAAGTTGAGTTTAAATTCATCCCAGAAGCCACAAACGAAACTTATATTGAGAAGGAAAAGTTCTTCTGCCGCAACAAACTCAGATTCAAGTGCTTCTTCAAGTTGGTCTACTGCAACGATAAAGAGAAAAGGATCTTCTTCCGCCAGTACTCCTGCTACTGGTTCTGTTGCTTCATTAGCGACCGGTAGAAGTGATGATAGCAATGGCAAAGATGTTGTTAAAGAAGATGGCAATTCTGCACATTTAAAGAATGGAGCAAGCCCAGGAGAAAAAACTGGGAAAATTGTGAAAACTGGAAAAAATGAATCAGTAGAAACAGGGAAAGAACCTACCAAGAAAATCTTGTCAAGAGGAAAAGATCCAAAGCTGAAAAATTTAGAAAATGAAGAGGTTGATAACAAGAAAGAGTCTAGTGATAGTGTCAGAGGTAAAACGGCTACTATGGAAACAAAAGCAGGGAATGGTATAACTTCTACTCCAATGACCGAAAGAAACTCAACTAGTAGTAACAGAGGAAGAAGTCGAGGAGTTAGAGGCAGAACTAGGGGAAGAGGAAGAGCAAGGGGTAAAGGAACTTTCCATAATCTGATTTATGTCAGAAAAGATAATAGTGATAATAATAATAATAATAATAAAAATAATAATAATGATAGTAAATAATTTTTTTTTTTTGTTTTTTTGTTTTTTCGGGGTCTTTGTGTTAGTGTTTGTGTTTGTGTTTTCTTATGAAATGATGATGATGATGATGATATTGTTTATGGTGGGGTTTTATTTATTACAGTTTTGATAGATTACGCTTATGCTAATGTTTGTACGATAATATGGTTTTCTTTTTTTGACCTTTATAGTTAATATTAGTTAATATTTGTGAAAAATGTCGATGAAATAATCTTGTTTTATATTGATATTTGCTAGCTCATAACTGAATATATTAACAAATAAATTAAATGTAATAATTAGTAGCTTAACGTTATTATTTAGGATTATCGATTAGGCAATCTATTATGTTTAGTGTCGAAGTAGAAGTTGAGGCAATTGAATAATCGAGGAAAATATCATTTGAAAAATAAACTTTTGCTGGTTTTCCGTATTCGTAGGTGAGTGACTGAATGTTGAAAGCAATTCGTAGTATCTACCATTGGGTAAATAAGCATGAATGCCAACTTCAGTATAACAGTCAGCAGTAGTGGGATTAACCGGATTAACACCACTGCTATTGATGTTGTTGATTGTAAGCGCACTTTTAGAATATAACAATTAATGTCTAGAAGAAGAGAGATTCCTTAAATAATTTTGTTGTGATTATAATTTCTTTCCAATAAGAAAACAGTGTAGTTTATAGCATACCATAGCTAAATGGATAAAATATATATGATGTATTTGCTTAGAGTTTGAGTTCACGCATGCCAATAAACTTTTTATTGGGAAGAACGAGAATAAAGCCACTTGACAAAGTTGCAGATATTGATTATATTGCAAGAAAATGCGGTCATCAGAATTCTATGCTTTCATGGGAGAATAAATGTTTGACAACCACTGCTCAGCTCTGGGTAACAAAACCAAGGCTGATTAAAAAAAAAATAACTACTTTGCTTTGTAATAAACAGTTGAACGATATCCAGTAATTTTGAAAATAAGCTTAACATTTTAAATACCCCAAAATATTGGAAAACATTTAAATTTTGAAAAAACTCAAATTAATAGTTTACCAGTTACAAGTGATCAACTCAAAAGACTTTAGAGATCACTAATATCGGTAATTCTTATATGATTCCCAAGTTACATTATTATTAGAGGTGAAACCCCTATTTTATGTATGCGAGTTAATGCATGAGTTGTCTTAAAAAGGAAGATGAGAAAACTTAAATGCTTCTCTAAAGAAAACAAACAGGTTCTGGATTTTGCGACTACTCAATTAATTTGAATCTTATACAAATTACTTATTTATAAACAATATGACACTATATATTAGGAAAATATTAATAGCTTAGGAATGGAAATAATCAGAAATAAAAAGAGAAAATCTAGTTTCACTTAAGCTTTTTAATTCTATTTTTCAAAATCTCCAGTTTTCATCAGCACTTTGAATTGCCCAATTGAACTTTTCTCTCAAAGTCTTGGTAAATAATTTTTCTATTGGGACATTGAATTTTTTTGAAAAGACAACTGTTAATCTCGGGTCTATATAGTTAATTTTGGACGTGCCTAATGCAACTTGCGAGTTATCTTCTTTATCCTTGAGTTGTAATGTTGTATTGGTAATTCTTTGATCTAATTTTTCAATTTGAGCCTCCAATTTTTCAACAGTTATATTTGAGGGTTTTACTTCTGGTTTCCCTGTTTTCAACTCTTTCTTGTATTCTTTTTCCAACTCTTTTACTTTATCTAGTTTTTCTTTTAATTCCTCTTTTGGTAAAGGTTCCAAACCTTCGAGCTTTCTCTTTTCGTTATCTCTTATAAATTTTTTTTCCCATTTATCCTTTTCTCTTTCTATAATTACTTTATGTATATTTTCTTCATCTTCTTTGGAAATGTCATCAAGTTCTTCAAAAAACTTTGGATTTTTTTTCAATAATTTTTTATCCAATTGTAACATCATTTTTTTGAACCTAATCTTTTGCCACACCATTTCTTTTATTCTATCCTGAATTTTGGTGACTCCAGCTTCATGACCTTTAGCAATAGTACGCTGATGATTACATAATATGGCAACTGTTCTGTTGGCGGCATTAAACTTGACAACTTTTTCATTTACAGTACCCTCATTTTTAATCAAATCTAATTGATCTTGCATAGTCTTGGAAGCGTTATAAGTACGGAAAACTTTTGCAGTTAAACCAGGCATATAATTTTGTAAATGTTTGTTCAAAATAGAAGGATCCAATCTATCAAATAAATCATCACCAGGTTTCTTTGGAGCTTTTTTGAAAATTCTTAAATTTTTGAAAACTTGTGGATCTACTTCAACTTCTTGGTAAAATCTTATAGAATCTTTACCCAAGAAATCAAATATAACCTTATTTGGAGGTTTTAATGTAACATGTTCAAAACGTAATGAACAACAACCTACAGTATCAGCTTCTTCTTCAGATTTTTCACCACCTGCTCTTAAAGCAAATACATCAATAAGGTATGTAGCAGTGGCAATTTGTCTATCCAACATCAATTGAGATTTTAAATTTTTCTTATAATTTTCTCTAATGACATCAATATGATATTTTAATTCTCTTGCTTTTTCAAATTTTTTAAAATCACTCATACCTTTTAATGAAGAATTTGCAGCAAATCTAACATATTTAAAACTATTGGAAATATTTTCTCTCCACATAGCTAACCATGAAACATTATTATCATGTCTAACTTCAGCCCATTGATGTCCTTCAGGAGGTGGAGGAACTGGTGCATCTTTACTCAAATTTAAAACCACATCTTCTGGTTTAACTCTTCTTTTTAATTTACCTGTTTTTGGATGAGCACCACGTCCTCTAAATAATCCTGGAGGTTCAATTCTAAAATTTCCAACTTGTTCTTTTCTACCATTTAAAAGACAAGTTTTATATTTTTCTTCAAAAGCTTCTTTTTCCAATTTAATTGCTTTCTTTTCAGCCAGAGATAAATTTTTCTTTTCACCTCTTTTTTGTTCAAAATACAGGAACATTACAGAAAAATCACATTTAGAAAATTCTTTTATATCTGCATCTTTACAACCACCACTTTCTTTTAAAACTTTTAAAAAATCATTAAAGAAATTTTTTTGGAAAACTGGATTTTTAGCATGATCTGTTTCTAACATAGCAGCATAAAATCCAGCAACTTCTTCAGCATCTGGAGGTAAAGAAACACGTTTACCATCATAAATAAGCTTTACTGATTTGGGTAAAGGTTCATATTCTGGAGGAAAAATAACACCATTATGTTCCAAAGATTCCCATTTTATCTCTCCATCCATATCATCAAGTTCCCACCATTTATGAATTTCTTCTTCTTCTTTTTCCTTTTCTTCCTCTGCTTTAATACTGGCGCTTGGTGTCTCTTCCTTCTTAATAGTACTAGATTTCTTTATCAGTTTACCATTTTTTTTAGGTAAAGCAGCTTTCCCATTGACATTATTTTCTTTTTCTTTCTTAACTTTGACTTTGGACTCTTTTTTCACTTTAACTTGAGCTTTTTTCTTTGGAGTAATTTTTCTTTTTTTCTTTTGAACAAAAGGCTCATCGTCATCATCGTTATCGTCGTTATCGTCGTTATCCTCAGACTCAGACTCAGACTCATCTTTTATCTTCTTTTTATGTTTAGAAACTCGTCTTCTTTTTGTACCAATTGGTTCATTGGAATCATTAGAATCATCAACATCATCATCATCATCATCAACTGAAGTATTTGTAGTACTAGCGTTATTGGTCTGACTGAGCCTGGCTAACGGCAAATCATCACCAGAATCCAACTTGATTTCATTTCTCAGTCTCTTCCGCTTACTCAAGCCAACATTGTCCTCGTCGCTTGAGCTCATCTTACTTCACTTTTACTCGAACCAATTATTGTGAAATGACAAAAGAAAAAAAAAAAAAATAAATTATAAAAAGAGAGAAAAAACTCGATTTTTCTTTTATTTTTCTTTTTTTTGGATTTTTGAAAAAAAAAAAAAAAAAAAAAAATCAGAACTTCTCCGGAGAAGATTTGAGCTTCCGCGTTTTTTCCATTGAGGAGATACGTTTTTTCCAAAAATAACGCGTATTTTCTCCGATGCGGAGGAAAATCCAAAAAACCCCCAAAAAACCCATTTTAAGTATGTAATAATTTTAATATATGTGTTTACCAATAAATTTGTTATTATTATGTTTATAAAGTATATAAAGAATAATTAATTAATGAATTAATTAATTAATTAAATAATTAATGGCAAGCAGTAATTGAGGATGATATCTTTGAATGATTTTAAACAGGATATAACTTCTTTGGAGTCGGAGATATCTGAGCTTGATCAAGAGTATGAAGCGCTCACGTTGAAATATAATGAATTGTTGTTAAGGGTAAAAGATAATAAGCGCGGTAATGATGATGGGGAAGGAAAGCAAGTTTTTAATAATGAAGAAATGAGCGTACCTCTGCTGATTGAACATCAATATTTTGATCCATCTATACTGAGATTTTTCGATGTTGAGGTTGAGAGGTCTGTATCTGTGCCTGCAACTGTGCCTGTGCCTGTTGAAGAAAAAGAACAAAGGTTGGGTGATAGGAAAAGACAGAAGATTGATGATGGTGGTGATCAAGAAGATCTGCATTCATTATTATCCAAGATAAATCTAGAGAATTTATACAGGTTGAATACAATAACGGCGTTTCCAATAAACGATCCGTCGTTATTTGATCTGGAACTCGAATCTCTGGAACTTAAGTCTCAGCAAAAAGATTTTAATAGTCTAGAATATTTAGGGATAAGGTTTGATCTATTCAACAATACTTTAAAAAAATTTCACAAACCACATTATATTATCTTGAAAAAAATTAAAAAAAATAATAATTGGCAAATATTTAAAACCACCATACCAAATTATATAGAATTGAGTGATAGTGATAAATGGCTAAATGTCGATCTAAGAAAATTTGCAACCACTGTTAGGAGAAAATTAATACTAATCCAAGTCAATAAAGAAAAGCGAAAGGAATTGGAATTGAAACTAGCGGAACCAGCAACCAGCAGTTAAGTCCAACTAGTCAAAATTGAAAATTGTTTTAATAATCAAAAAGGAAAAAAAAAAAGGTTCTTTTTTTTTTTTGTTGTTGTTGTTGTTGTTGTTCTAGAAAAAAAAGTTAACAGCTAAAGGTGTTATTAAACCACACAAAAATCCAATGATTTTTTCTAAAATTGTATGGAAAAAAATACAAGTAACTGAAAATAACCACCACCATATCAATAACAAGACAGTACTTATTAGAATGGTACAATTATAGGAAAAAAGCAAATATTTTTGATCGATTCTATCATCATTTGCCATTTTCAAATAAACTAAATCTTTTAATTCAAAAAGTACCATTAAACTAATATTTGTTGTTAAAAACAAGTGACCACTTGGATCGAATCCTCCAACCCATGAACCACCACTTGATAAGCAGCTCAGTTTTGAATCTGGTACAGTTTCTGGGTTTGAAGACCCAAGTTCACAATAAGCACCTGTTTTCTTGAAAACATAATCAAAAATTGCATTTGGATATAAACACAGATTTAACAGCAAAAGTAATAAAGTGATTTTTAATAATTGTCTTAAAAGTAATGGTTTTATTTTTTGAAAATTCACATTTTCAGTATTTAAATCTTGAAGGGTAACAGGTAAGCTAAATTCAACCAAATGTTTTAATTTTATAATTAAAATACTTATTAAAAAAAACACAAACATACACCAATAATAGGCATTGCCTGCAAACACAACATTGATCAAATTCTCAGGATTTGTGATACCTAATACATTTTTCTCTTTTATGAAATTTAAAAAGCCAATCAGTTTGATTGTACAACCTATAACTAATGTAACGGGAAGGTATGATAAAATTATTTTATTCTTTAATATACTGGCCAGAGCAGTTTCTATCTTTTCTGATACCTCTTGGGGTACGCGAAGAGCTAAACTGAAATCCACCATTGACCACCAAACCCCTTTAACCTATAGTCCTAGTCCTCTAATAATAAATATATATATATATATATATCGATTCAATTGACTAGATTGACTTATCTGTTTAAAGGCTTGTGTTGTTTAAAAATTAGAGGCTTCACAAATTTACCCGCACTACGGAAATTTCAAAATTTTTTTTTTTTTTTGTTTAATTTTTTTTTTATTTTTTTTTTTTTTCAACCATTTTTGTATTTTGTCGGAGAACTAGACAAAAATACATAATATTAAATCAAGTTATATCAGTGTTGTGAGTGAGAGATAATTTGAGAGAAAGGGGTTTCTTTTTTTTTTTTTTATTTTTTCCATTCGAAAGTTTGCACATCTTAGTGATTGAAAGATGAATTCGTTAACTCGATTTATTGGCCCATCTTCAATAGGAGCATTGGTACCATCAATAATATCTAGGCCATTTACTAGTAGTACAATTAATTATGGTAGTAAAATAAGAGCTTTACAAAAATTAAAATCTCAAGAAAAGAAAAATCAAAATAAGGCAAGACAGGCTACAAAATTGGAAAGTTTAGAGAAAGTTGATCCTGTTTATGGAAGGAAAGATAATCCATTTATTAATCGTATTAAAGCAGAAGTTAGTGAACCAAATTTTTTAGCAAAAGGTTATACTACAGAAGAAGTTGAAAAATTATTATTTGGAGCACAACAATCTGTTTTATCAAAATTTTCAGAAGAAGGTGATACAATTTTGAAACAAACTGCTTTAGAACAATCTGATTTAAAAAGAGAAATTATTATGAGAATTTTATCTATGAAAAATGCAAGTAAACAATCACAACGTAAATTAGCTATTGAATTGGCTAGAAAAGAGTTTGAAAGGACTGTTGGGGATACCGGTTCCTCTGAAGTTCAGGCTGCTGTAATGAGTATTAAGATAATGTTTTTAATGGAGCATGTTAAGGAACATCCAAATGATTTGGATAAAGTTAGAAAAACAAGAATGTTGGTTCAACAAAGACAACGTATTTTACGTTATTTGAAAAGAGACAACCCAAAACGTTATTTCTGGGCCATTCATAAACTTGGGTTGAACGATGAGTCAATACATATGGAGTTCAATATGGATAGGAGGTATATGCAAGAATTTGAAATATGGCCAGGTAGAGTTTTAGTTAAAGAGAGTAAAAAAGATATGGAAGAGAAACGTAGAGAAAAGAGAAAGCAAAAAAGAGCTTTTAGACAAGCTGCAAATGAGTTCTCAAGAGAACAAAAGGAAGAAGCCAGTTTATAATAAAAGTATATTAAAGAAGAGTTGTTTTGCATGTATATATATTATAATAAATACTAATCAATGTATATTATATATGGAAAATATATTATTGTATTGTATTGTATTAAACAAAAAAAAACCAAAAAAACCAAAAAAGGAGGTCTACTTTCTTAATCCGGAAATCCAATTTTGCTAACTTACCTAGCTTCCTAAATAGGAAACAGAGGGGCTATATCCATTTTTATATAAAAAAAGAAACACGAAAAAAACCGCCCCTTTCTTTTTGTCCCAAACTACTTAGCTACTCAACTACTCAACTGCTTACTTTACATAACGTTAAAAGAAAAAACTGTGGCACATATGTAATCACGTGCATTTGAACAATCGTGAAGTTTTTTTGTTCAATTGTACATCAACCCACATATACATACATATTTTCTGGATAATTCAACTTCTTGATGTTTTTAACCAGGCAATTATATTGTAGAAAAATTTTGAATGAAAAAGCAAAAATAAAAAGAAAAAAAGAAAAAGAGAAACTGAGTCAGTGATCAGAAGAAATAATAAAAGGTTTAAAAAAAAAAATCAATTAAAGGGTGATTTGAAAATTTAAATATTAAAGGTATTTTTCATTTGAGTTGTGATTGAAACTTTTTTCATTTTCATTTTTTTTCATCTTGCAGATCAAATCTTGTTTGCTATAATATTACTAATAGTAAACTGTGGATAAATTCAAGATACAAATAATTTGTATCAGAGGTAATTATTTGTTGATATCAGTTTTAATTTAACTGGAATTTAACTCAACTTATCTCATCTCATCTCATTCAAGTTAAAAAAAAAAAAGTTTTTTTTTCTTCTTCTTCTTTTTCATTATTTTGCTAATATTCTAATCTCTTGAGTTCGGGCTTCAGAGTCACCGCCCAAACAAAGAAAAGAGAGAAAAAAAAAATAAAATAATATTTACAAGACGAATAGCATATTTTCTGGTATACGGTCCAGTAATGTTGTTAGGAAGAAGTATGATAAAGAATCAGAAACGCATATTTAGATCGGTGAGGCGTAATTTATCGTCGACTCTGTTAGTTTCCAAGTTTCGTCCAACACCTTCAGCATCAGCGGTGATATCTTCATCGCTCAATCAAACAACTTCAAATGGGAATTCTGGGAATGTTTCATCATCAAATAATTCATCAAATCCTCAAATGTTATTCCCATGTTTAGATAAATTGGAAGATAGATCTCAAAAATTCTTAAATGAATCTTCTGGACCAGAGCCTGCTTATGGGAAAGTTGGCAAACATAATACTTTACTTTATAAATCAGATGAACCAATTTTTTTGGATTATGGTGGGTTTTTACCAAGTTTTGAAATTGTATATGAAACATGGGGGAAATTAAATGAAGATAAATCAAATTTAATATTAATTCATACAGGGCTTTCAGCTTCTTCACATGCTAAATCAAATAGTTTAAATAAAAATCCAGGTTGGTGGGAAGGTTTTATTGGACCTAATAAATATCTTGACACAAATAAATATTTTCTTGTTTGTACAAATGTCATTGGTGGATGTTATGGTTCCACAGGCCCTTCTTCAATAGATCCTTCCGATGGGAAAAGATATGCAACAAGGTTCCCAATGCTTTCTGTTCAAGATATGATAAGAGCTCAAAATAGATTGATTAAAGAACAATTTGGTGTTTCTAAAATATATGCTTCAATTGGTTGTTCAATGGGAGGTATGCAATCTTTAGCATATGCATCTGAGTTTCCTAATGAAGTAGGAAAGATAATTTCGGTAAGTGGATGTGCAAGATCTCATCCTTACTCAATTGCAATGAGACATTGTCAAAGACAAGTGTTGATGAGTGACCCTAATTGGAATCGTGGATTTTATTATGATAATAAAATACCTCCTCATACAGGTATGAAATTAGCAAGAGAAATTGGAACAATAACTTATAGATCTGGTCCTGAATGGGAATATAGATTTGGTGTTGAAAGACTGGATCCTTCAAGGCAACCTGCTTTATGTCCTGATTTTTTAATTGAAACATATTTAGATCATCAAGGTGAAAAGTTTTGTCTTGAATATGATCCAAATTCCATGTTATATATAAGTAAAACTATGGATCTTTTTGATTTAGGATTGACTAATGTTTCTAAATTACGTAAGGGAAGATTTCAAGCAGAAGAAAAATTTAATGGTAAAGATATAGATCCTAAAGAATTACAATTTCGTCCCGTTGAATCTGCATGTTCTATAGATCCTGATACGCTGCCAGTAAGTAATGTCAGAAGAACAAGAAAGCTTACTCCATTAGAGAGTAAAGTTGATTTATTGGAAGGTATGAAACATTTTTCAAATAAAGATATCTTGGTAATTGGTGTTGAGTCAGATATTTTATTTCCAGCTTGGCAACAAAGGGAAATAGTAGACTTGTTAAGACAAGGTTGTAAACAACAAGGCCTTGGAGATGGTTCAAATATCAAGCATGTGGAATTGTCTGAAGAAGTTAGCATGTACGGTCATGATACATTTTTGTTGAGTTTGGAACATATAGGTGAGCCTGTAAAGCATTTTTTAGAAGGTTAAGTTAATATACTTATGTCATATTTTTTAATACAATTTGGATTATATTGTTACGGAGTTATGTTTGAAAATTATAATAAAAATTACTTATTTTGTACCAAATATTGATGTTTATGTTGAAACAGTACCTGAAATCTGATGAACTAAATCAAATTAAAAATAGAGAGAGAAAGAGAAAAAAAAAAATAAAATAAAAATAAAATAATAAAAAAAAGCAAATAAACGCAAACTAAACCTCATACAAAGAATAATTTCATGTTAAATCATCTTCGCCACCAGCACCATCTACTATATTACCACCTCCTCCAGCAACACTATCTTTAATTTTTGTTAATATACTAACTTTCCAATTGTCCAACCTACTAAATTGGTCATAATCAGCACATGATTTTCCAATTGCTTCGGAATCGCCATCTTTAACATTTTCTAATAATTCATTTAAAAATTTAAATTCTCTAGTAGTTGCAAAAGTACGGTCCCATGTAACGAAAAGATCCAATTTCGAGAATGCTCCAGGGTAATCATCAGAAGCCAATCTGCATAATATTGCTTTTGTAAAATAATCTTTTGTTGACCATTTAGTTAAATTGTTAGATAAAGATTTTTCTGCAATTTTTTCATAAGTTTCAGCAGCTTCTATATAATTACCCATTTCTGCTTTCAAATCTGCAGCTTTCAAATATGATTTATTTGATAAACTTTCTGCTGAATCAGAAGAATACCAATCCCCTGCATCTTCAAACGATTTTATTGCACTTTCTTTATCATTTACTAATAAATATAAATCACCTAAATCACATTTAAAATTAGCAGCTCTTCTAAATTGACCTCTTGATGTAAAATGTTCAATAGCTTTGGATAAACATCTTGCAGCATCTGCTGGTGAAGTATTTTTATATGCTTTATAACTTTCAACTAATATATTACCTGCCTCATCCGGTGAGGAAGCTTTTAAATAACTTTCAGAAGCTTTTTCAAAAAGTTTACCAGCTGAAGAGAAATTCTTCTGCAACTTATACTGGTTTGCTGCTTGGACATACAAATCTGCAGCTTCCTCAAAACGATAAGTTGAACTTCCAGAGAAAAGTGATGAAAACCCACTAACTGGTTTAGCCTTTTTATCAGCCTTAACATATTAATAAAATAAAGAAAAAAAGAAAAAAAAAGTGTTAGTAAATACTTTTTCCAAAAATCAAATTTTTTTTGTCTTCATCTTCATTCATCAATCAATCTAAATAACATTTGAAATTCTAATACATACTTGTGCAATTAATTCCTCAGGAGTTGACATATTTTCTTCTTAATTATTCAATTCAAATCACTTCTCTGAGTTGTTCTTCTTTATTATACTTTATTTTCTAAAAGACTTCAACAGATCACTTTGCACACTATACACGACCACAATTATCAAAATTGGTGATAATAATTCTTTATTATTAGGTAGGAAGATGGTGTTATTGAGAATATGATTACGGGGTGGAAGGGCAAAGCGAAAGGCAAAGCCGGAAGGATAAGGGTATATATATAGTTCATAAGCATATACATTTGTGTGTTTAGCTAGCCACGAGGAATGTTAACGGGAAAGAAGAAGAATGAAAAAAAAAAAAAAAAAAAATATAAAATACAAAGAGGTAAATTCTGATTATAGAATTAAAAGTAAAAGTAGAAATGTAGAAATGCGAATAACGTGTGGAATTTGTAATTCATGGGATCCGTGTGTTGTTGCTGTTATTGTTATCATTGTTGTTGGTAGAGTAATTTATATCTGATCCACTTGATTAATCATTTCTTTTAGGTTATTATACACTTGTTGATACTCTTTATCATCTTGTCCTAAATTTAAGAAATCATGGTCCAATTTCTCTATATCTGTTATGTAATCATTAGATTCTTGTATGATTTTTTCTAATTCTTTAAATTTTAAATTATTTTCATTTTTCAACAGTTGTAATTGTAATTGATAATCTTTAATTTTTAAATTTTTTAAATCAATTATTTGACTATTTATAATTTCATTTGGTGATAATTTATCATAAAAAATTTTTAAATCTTGTTTATTTAATAATTTTCTCTTTTGTGCTTCATAAATTAATTCATCTAATTCATCTAACTTAAATTTTAAATTTCTTTCTTTATAAATCAGTTGAAATTCTTCAATTGAATTTTTACTCCAATACTCTTGAATTTGTACTTGTGCCAGTTCCAAATATTTTATTCCATTAGTAGTCTTTGCAATATTGGGATAACATGTTTTCAATTTTTCTAATGATAATGTCTTTAAAGATTCATCTAATGCTTTTAAAACAACTTCTTCAAATTTTGAAAACCGAATTTTTTGAAAAGGCGGCAACTCCACAGATTCTATTAACTCTGGCAACTTTGACAGCTCTGACAGCTCTGGCAGCTCCAGAAGCTCCAGAAGCTCCAGAGATCCCACAGATTCCTGCTGCTGTGTATCTACTTTCTGTTTCCTCACTCTCTTCAAAGGCATCTCCTACCTCTTCAAACAAAACCTACTACAATCACTTTTAAACATTTATATATCTTTTATAAAACTTTGGTTTTATATTTTTGACTTTTGTTTACATAATAAACTATATAAGATTATGGGTTATTTTGTACACGACCGTTTTTTCTCACCAAAAGTTGAAATTTGATTGATTCAACCGACGACGAAGACGACGACGACAACGATGAGTAGTTGTTAGAGTAAGTTATGATATGATGATGATGATGATGAGCAAAAGAAGGTTTAGTTTTGGGGGAAATAAAAGTTGATTGAAGATTAAATATTCAATTTTTTGAAAACTTTATTGATTTCTGTATTAAAATCTTGTTGTTTTAAAAATTGACAATTTTCAATTATTGTTGAACAAGCTAAAGTTGTTTTTAAATCATCAGTTTTTAACCATATTTTCCCATTTATACCTATAGCAATTTCAAATTTACATTTTGAAGCTAAAATTTCTAATAATGGGTTTTGTTTATCAAAAAATAACCATCTAGCATAACCCAATTTAACTTCAAATACGTATCCACCTTCTAAAAGACCAAATCCACCATCTTTACCTGTAGTTGGATCTATACATTCAATTTCAACATCAATATCTTTAAAACAAGAAGATACTCTAGCATATACTAAATCACCATTTTTCAAATTAGGCCTATTTTTCTTTGATGCATTGGGGAAAGCCATTGTAGAAAGTATTACAGAAGATTGGAAATTAGATAATGATATTTTAAAATAATCTCCAAATACACCAGTAACTGTTCCAACAACATAATCTCCCATAGAAGGTATATACCTCTTATTATTTGACTCAATATATATATAATTTTGATTCTTCTTTTCTTGTAATTGTAATATTCCAGCAGATGTTGGTATTATACTCTCATTATCCTTTTTAGATATACAAACACCTGGTCCTAATACAACATTATTTGCATCAAATTTAACAGATATTAAATCTCCAGGTATAACAAGCAATTCAGAATCCATCACTAACCTTCAATAACTAATACTATAAAAGCAAAACTCTTTATAATTTTAATAATTTTTGAAATTTAAAATTTTAATTAAATTTTTATAAAAAAAATTTTTTGTATTTTTTTTTGTTTTTTCTCTTGTATAATAATAAATGATAATAATTTTATATATTTAATTATTTAATTATTTATTTAATTATTGGGAATATGGATTTTACAACACCAATAGGGGATTTGAGAGTTGAGAATCCTATAGTGAAGCAGCTGAGAGGGAATGATGTTAATTATGTGGATTCTTCGCCAACTATGAATCATGTTAGGTTTAAAAATTTTCTTAAGAATAAAAATAAAAATAGATATAGTGGGAATAATAAAAATAGCGTGTTAGATGAATTTCAAACAAAGATAACAAATAGAAATAATGATTTATATCATCCGTTGTTAAGAGATACTGATGATTCAAAAGTTTCATATACTAGTGAATGTTTTGCGAATCAAAGACCGAAAAATAGGTTTCATTCACATGGACATCAATATAATCATAATAATGGTCAAAAACAATTTAAAGAAAATATTAGAAATAAAAAAGATAACAAAATTTTGTATAATAGAGAATTTTTAAATTATAGAAATAACAAACAAGAAACAGAAAAGGCAATGAACGATATGGCGAGGAATATGAGTATTGAAGTAGATGAATATGAAAGTTTAAATACAACTATAGATGAAATTTTTGGTGGAGGTGATTTAATGTATGATCGATCGCGTAAAGGACGTGATTTTGAACTTGATCAAACAGATATGAATTATGACGATAAAGATTATGATATGGCTTTTGAAGCCGATGATGAAATGGGTAAACCCCAGTTGGATTTAGAAGAAATAAGACAAAGAGAATTGGAAGAATATTTAAGACTGCAAGAGGAAGAGTTGGAGTATCTCACTGCTAATTTGAGTATTGGATAGTATGGTTGATTGATTTATTAAAAAAATTTATATATGGTATGTTTAAGGAGTTTATTTTTTTTTTTTTATTTTTTGTTTTATTGTTTTTGGGCTTTTTGGCCCTCTATCTATATCTTTATCTTTCATGATAATGATTGGAATTATGGTTAATTTGTTGTATATTAGTTTAATATTTATTTTTATTCATAAAGTTGTATTTACACAAAACTCTATTCTTCTAATTTTACAAAAATCCAAAAAGTTTTAACAAGTAATCAACAAACATTCCAAAAAAAAATAAATGACCAGTATTAATGTTTGATTGGAACGAATTCCAGCAGCTTTGTGGATCATCTAAATCAACTTTCTTAATCATTTGAAATAGTCTGTAACTACCAATTATAGTTGAAATAGCAAAACCTGGACCCATAGTATTCATATAACCTGAAAGAGCAAAACAACCCATTTGAATCAGAGTTAATCCTTTGAAAATAGATTTGGAATTATTACCCCATGCTAAAGCAGTTGATTTAATTCCTGCTTTAACATCAAAATTCTTATCCTGATGAGCATAAATTGTATCATAAACCATCGTCCAGCAAAAACTTGAAAAATATAATGGTAAAATCACTGACCAATTCCAAACACCCATTGCAGTAGATCCTAACATTATTCCCCAATTAAAACATGCAGATAAAACTACTTGAGGATAATATGTAAATCTTTTGAATAAAGGATAAGTTCCAACTAATGCTAAACTACTCAGACCAAGCAAAAAACAATCCAAAGGTAATTGTAATAAGACCATTAAGCCTACACTTAATTGTCCAAGTAAGAAAATACTTGCTTGTTTAACTGAAACTCTCCCACTTGCTAAAGGACGTTCAATTGTTCTAACAACTTTATTATCCAAATTCCTATCTAAAATATCATTGATTGTACAACCAGCACCTCTCATCACTATAGATCCAACTCCAAAAACTGCCAACATCCATAAAGTTTGACTCAATGGGGCATTAATTGAATAAGCAGCCATAGTTATTCCCCAAGCTGATGGAGAAAATAAAAGCCAAGTACCCACAGGTTTTTCAAGACGCATAAGTTCAGCGTATGGAATCCATCTTTCTGGTAATTTTGAAACAATAGGACCTAAATTTACCAATCTGGTTTCTTTTGCTTTTTTCAAATCTTCTGGTAAAAATTGAGTTACACCAGTGAAATTACGTGAATTGCCTTTAGTCTGTTCTGATACATGATTTGAAAAATTTTTACAAAATAAATTTTTTTTCAACAGCGATATTCCTCCTGATTGTTTTAGCAACAGCAACAGCAACAGACTTGAAGAGTTCTTAGTAACTGAAGACAATAGAAAAGGTGCTGAGACCCGGCCTTTAACCAACATTTTCAGTATTTAACGAAAGTAAATGTATATACAAATATATATATATATATATATATAAATATATATTTATGTATATACATTTTGTTAAATTTTTTTGTACGGCTCAACCACTTTTACTCAACTACTTTAACGAGCCTAATTACGATGAAATACAATGAAATACGAAATGATAAAACACAATACCTTTTTCGGTATAAAGGAAATTAGACGATTACACAATTAGATAGCCCAATAATGATAATTAGTTAGTGTAGATTATATAAGGACGAATTGAATTAAATTGCAAAACAAGTTAAGAAACGATATAAAAATGGTTCAAGTAAATAAAATGATAAATAGTAAAATCCCAGTCTATAGAACAAACAGTTCTTAAATACCAAGTTCAGCTTCAACTTCAGTTACGGCTCTGAAGACGTATTCGATGACTTGGTCTACAAGTTCTTTAGTGATAATGAAAGATGGTGCAAACAAGATGTGGTCACCTTTAACACCATCGATAGTACCTTGAGCAGCCATATTAGTAGCACCAAATTCATAAATCTTATTACCAATCTTGTGTGCAACATCAAGTTCAACTGGGAATGGCTCTTTAGTCTTTTGATCTTTAACGATTTCAAAAGACCAGAATCCACCTCTACCTCTAACATCACCAACAATCTTAGTTTTAGTTAATAATTCTGTTAATCTTTCACCAAGATAATTACCAACGTTATAGATATTTTGAACCAACTTATCTCTAGAAACTTTCTTTTGGACAGCTAAAGCAACTCTACAATTAAAAGCATGAGAATGATAAGTTTGAGCACCTAAAATTTTACCACTACCATTAACGAAAACGTCTTTAACTTTTGGTGAAACCAAGACACCAGCAATTGTAACATAACCTGAACCTAAAGTCTTACCAATGGTTTGAATATCTGGACCAACAAAACCTTTTGAACCATCGGCCAAGGTAATGAATTGTTCCCAAGCGTGTAAAGTACCACAACGACCCATACCACACATAACTTCATCCAACATAAATAAAGCTCCATATTTATGACAAATGTCTCTAACACCGTCCAAGTATCCTGGAATTGGTAATGGGTTACCATAAGTGGAACCACCAACAGTTTCACAAATGAATGCAGCGACAGTTTCAGGACCATTTTCAATAAAAGTTTCCTCAACTTCTTGTAACAATCTATCTTTATATTGTTCTAAAGTTTCACCTTCTTTAGTATTACGGTAAGCATAAACTTGAGAAACTTTTGGTGTAATTTCTTGTGGTAATAAGATTTCTGTAAAACCTTCTTTTCTACAATTATCACCAATAGATAAAGCACCCAAGGTATAACCATGATAAGATTGTTTTCTAGAAATAAATTTAACTCTTTTAGTATCACCTTTTTCATTATGATATTGTCTAATAATTTTCATTGCATTTTCATTTGATTCAGAACCTGAACCTGTAAATAACGCAGAAGCAAAAGCACCTTTTGGAGATTCCTGAATGATGAATTCAGCCAAATCTTCAGCTGCATAATTACAAACAGTAACTGGGAAAGAATAAACTGACTCCTTAGCAGCTTTGCACATTTCTTCAATAACTTCTGGATCTCCATGACCAAGAGAACCAACGGCGGCACCTGTAGATGAATCAATATACGTCTTTGTTTCACCAGTAGATGGATCTTCAATTGAAATATACAGACCCTTACCATGAACTGCCATAGGCAATTTTTTTTCAACCTCAACTTGGAAAACGTGAGAAACTTGATCAGTAACAGTCATTTTTGTTTTCTTTTCTTTCCTTGCTTCTAATTAATTATAGATCTTATCGGCGGCTAATTAATTATTGAAAAATAATGAACTAAAACCAAAACCAAAAAACAACAATAAAATAGAAAATTTCAAACCTTTAAATATCAATCAATAACCCTCTGGCGCTAAAAAATTTCAAAAAAAAAAAAGTTTTCTTTCAAATAAAAATTCAAATTCAACTTTATGATAGCAATTAGATAATTAATACCTTTTTTATATTTGATCATTTTACCGTCTTTACATTTGATTTCTTGGAGCTTTCACCTTATCGCTAAAACAAAAACAATTTTTAAGCCGTATCTTAAAAACCCCCAAAAAAAAACCAAAAAGAGAAACTTATCCGCTTTTGGGGGTTGGTTGGGGGCTAGTAAAGGACGGTTAAGGGGATGCGGCGCTTAATTGCCCCAAAAAGGGTAAGAACAGATCTATGCTTAACTATAACTGTCTGCGGTAACAGGACTGCGCGAAAGTGGCCTTCATCTTTTTAGCAGCCGCCAGCCAGCCGCCAAGTTTATTATAGGGGTCGAAGTATAAATGTGTCCGGTTAGCAAACTGTTTGTGTTTGGTTTAGGGGGGAAGAGGAAGAAAGGAAAAAGAAAGGAAGGAACAGGAAAAGGTAAATGGAGGCGGGCGGAATTTTTATTAGCCTGCCTTTCTTTTCTTTTTTTTTGGCGGACTTTTTTTTTCTTTTGGCGTCTACTTCTGGCGGCTAATCTGGATTTGGTTTTAAGCGCTTAAATACTATGTATGGATGTTGTATAATTTTTATAGGTACTAAATATTACTATGTATATGTTATTATATATAAACTTTTCACAACATTCTATTCTAACTATTTTATTTTTATAAGACTACTTTAATTTAATTTGGTTTATTCAGGTGGTAGTAGTTACCGCTATTTTCAATATCTTTGTAAATTTTCTTTAAACGTTTGTTTTCGGATCTTGTTAGGTTTTTAATCATTAAACTATTGTTCAAATTATCGTTAATCTTGATTAAATTTTTACTAAGAAACATATTGATTAAAAAAATTGGGAAATTATTTGGGATTTTATTTAATATAATTTCAAATTTTTTAAATAATTCATCAATATTTTGTTCTTGGTGTTCGTTAAATTTAAAAATCTTGTGATTATTTAAAAAATTTTCTATTAAATTAAAATCGTTTAAACTCAAATAATGTTCAAAGACTTGTAGTAATAATTTTTCATTCAATTCGGAATCATCTTTAGTTAAAACTCCATTTCCAGTTTCTTCTTCTTCTTCTTCTTCTACTACTACTTCTACTACTTCCTCTTCCGGTACTATTAGTTTATCTTTATTCTGTGTAAAGTTTAATTTGTTTCTTGGATGATTATGCTCCTGGATGAAATGATCAATTTTATGATCAAAATTAACAAATTCAATTGGAATCTTAAAAGTCATAGCTAAAGTTTCTGCACTTTTAAAATCTGTTAATTGACATAGCTGATCAATACATGACTCATATGATCCTAATTTGAAAATAATCAATATTAGTAAATAGGGCAAGTTATTGTTAATTTTAAGTTTTGATTCACATGTTTTTAATACATTTTTATTTTCATTTTTATTGGTAATTATTTTTGATTCCCTCGATATAATAGATATAAAATTGCATAAATTATTATGCAATTTAACAAATTCATTATTTTTAATTGTTTTTAAAGATTCAATCTTCCAATATTTATCAAATGTCGATTTTGGAATTTTTAAAATCCGATATTTAGATATTAATAATTCCAAACTTTCTTGTAAATTTTTATCCTGATCTAATAATTTTAACATCTTGTTCAAAATTTCAATAATTAAATCACCAATAAATTGAATCTCACTTTTTTCAACAACTAATACTTGTAAATAACTTAATTTTAAACCTCCACTATCTTCAGATATCTTATCAAGTAAAGTTAACACTTTATGTTCGTTAATATTACATTTCAATTGTGAAGAAGCAAACAACTTAACTGCATATTTCGGATGTTTTGTAACTAACCATTCCCCATATTTCCAAATAGATTGTTCATCGTCAAAATTATTCACTATAAACTCAATCAAGTTTTCTAATTTTAATTCATCATTTCTTTGGAAAAAAATCTCAAAATCATCATCTTGAATTTCATTTTCTAAAAGTTTCATGAATAAATTAACTGAATTTGATGCTTGTCCCAAATGTTCATAATATTTACAAGCAACATAAAATTTCTTATTTTCAAGTAAAATGTTCACAGTCTCATCTTTCATTATTAAAACATATTCTTTAATTAAATCTGTGAAATTATTAATAGCATGTACATTAGTAAATGAATTATCAGATAAATATTCTAAAACTAATGAAACTTCTAATGTCTTGAAAATAACATGTCCATCCTCTCCTTTGAAAATAGATCGTTTGTTCATCCATCCATTTAAAAACAATTTATAAAATTCATTAACAGCTGATTTTTTAGACTTGAGTCCTGAGTCACTGATTTCATCATTTAAAATCAGTTGAATCTTTGTTCTTACATTTCGTATTTTCTCCAGTAATGATGAAAACGTTAATAACCCACCATATATATATTTGATGTTTTTGGTGAAAATGAAAATCAAAACTCTTGGATCTAAGTTACCATCAATCCAATAATCAAATGCTCTATCAAATTGTAAATCACCAACAAGAATTAGACCAATTAGTAATGTTATAAAATCAGATTCAACCTTACCATAGTCTGTCGAGTTATCTGAAATCCTAATCTCGTCCTGTAGATCTTCAATTACTGATTCAGTGTTATTTGCATTTTTGTCAGCCAAATCAACTAATCTAACAAGCTTAGGAGTCGGAAGAAACAATTTCACTCCTTCCTTGACACCATAAAGTAAACTTGATGATGATATATTAGAAATTTTTGAGATTTTCAGGTCAAAGTCCGAAATCTTTTCCTTTAATTCGTAGTCTTTTATATCTCCATTATTCAGAAGTACAGAAAGTCTGATTAATTCAATAATTTTATCATTTGCAAAATTGAAAATATGGCTGACACTGGACACTTTAACTTTGTCATCACACGTAATTTGCTGAGCTTGCAGTTGATCATGAATAGAATGTATAACTACCTCATTACCACTATTCAAAACTGCAATTGCGTATGGATAATCAACAATTAATGAGGACGGGTAAGAGCTCCATGGAATAGTTCCTCTACTTATATCACCATTTGTATTAACAATCATTCCCATGGATGGTTCCTCTTTTGTATTACCACACGAAAGTAAGAATTCTCTTTTACCAACAGGGAATATTAGTGGTTTTAACAGCAATTTTTTCGATGTGGAAACATCATCATTTTCGGTTTTATTGAAAGAAGTTGATATTGGGAACAAAGGTATTTTTTGACCTCGTATCATATCAACTAAATCGTAACCAAATTGAGTTGCTGCTGCTGCGTAATTAGATCTTCTGATACCTGCTATTGAATTTGGATAATTGAGATCCTTGATTAATTTTATGGAATCTGATGCTACCCTTACCAATCTTATACATTTTTTCGTAAGCAACGTTGCCACTATTCCATGGGTTTGATCATACTCCGCAATTTTGTTGGAGTTTCTTAAGTCTAACTTAAAAGAATCCCAATCTAAAGATATGTCATTCACGTCTTTAATCTTTCCAATATTTGCAGGTGACAATTCAGGCAACATAAAACAAGAAAGAATCGAACCGCTCAAAACCAAGGCCCTAGATATGCTAGGTAATAATACGATCTTTTTAATTTGTCTTGTCTTGGTTTCACTAAATCTTTGTCTAGATATTAACATATATCCTATTTCATCATCAATTTTAAAATAATGCAATAGTTCCCCAACTGAAGTTCCAATATAAATGTTTGAGTCAAATGATTCTATACTCGTCACCTGTGCATTTTGAGATTCGGGTATTTCTGAATTTTCCACTGGAATTGAATTAATCAATGAAACTAAAGAATATGGACCAGATGATATTATAGGATCATGATGTATTTCCTTCAATTTCAAGTTTTTATTTTCATTATCCTTTGGATCCTCAACGGGATCAGTTTTCCCATCGAACTCTTTATTATCGTTTTCCGAAAAATCTTTTTGACTAGAAACACCCAGCTCAGAATTCTCAGCCGTCTCTTTACAATCTTGATTTTGAGACGTTTCATCTGTCTCTGTATTCACATCTTTCTCATCGAGGTTATTATTATTGACTTTAATTTCACCTTTTTGCTGCTTTTCTTCCTTTTCCTCTTCCATTTCCAGAACTCCTTCGAGTGCTTCCAGAGTTTCTTTGTGATTCATTTCAGGCAATAATTCTAAGTTAGAATTTGAGTTTAAATCATCAGGACTATTTTCATTTGCATTTTCCTGTATTACATCCTGCGGTACCGATTCCTTTACTTCATTATTAGACAAATCAGATGATAATGACTCTTTTGTTTCTTCAGTACAATTATCTGGCAATTTTGCCGTTTCCAGGCTTTCTTCGTTATTTGAATCAATTGATTCATTTTCCACTTGAGTATTACCTTTGCTGTTTCCACCCGCAGCATAATCTTCATTATTATCGCTATGATTATTATTCCCTGCAACATCTACTTCTCCATTTTTGCTATTTTTTCTATTCTTAGACTTTTGGCGTTTAGCCATCGTTACCTAAATAATCATATATCTCCTTCTCCTATTGAACTCAAGTATTCCTTGTTTATTATGTATCTACATGAACATTAAAAAGTATGCGAAATTTATTTTTTTAAATTTTTGTTAGTAAAACACATCTCTATAAAACTATCTAATTAATTACATCAATACAATTTTAAAAATTTTTTTGATGAAAGCTCATCCAAAGATTCTAACACCATCATTTTGAATCTCTTCCTCTTCTTCTTCTTCTTCATTTTGTTCGTTTTGTTCACTTGCACTTTCTTCAGCATCAGACTGTTCATTCATGTTAACTTTTTGTCCCAATAAGCCAGCAAAATATTCATCTATTTGATGATCACTCCATTTATCTTTAGAGTTTCTCGGAGTTTCAAAGTTTGCAATTGGTTCCTGAATTTTATAGTTTAATTTTCTTCCCTTTGAAGCTTTTCTTTCGTAATTTTTATGTGATTTTAAAGTAGATTTATTAACAATAACCATGGATGATGATAGTTGATTATTTGAAGATGATAATTTTTTATCGACTAAATCGTTCAATAATGATCTATAAAAATCTTCATCATCAAATATGTATTGATTTTCTTGTAAAGATTTATCAATGTTCTTGATGATTGGGTTTGAGTCATCTTCAAAATTAGTTTCATCCGTTTCATGTTTCTTATCTTCAACATAACCCAACGGTATAATATTTCTTCTATTGATTCTAGTTCTCTTTATCATTCTTTCCATATCTTGTAAATTGGTTTCGACCTGAATATTAGCATTTTGGTTAACAATCTTGAATTTATTAGAATTCAATGCTGTGGAACCTGAAGAGCTTTGAACTTTATGAGACCATTTTACTAAAACATTTTTCCTATATCTATTTAAAATTGAATCTAATTCATTTGTTTGATCCAAATAATCACTCAGTTTTCTTTTCCTATTATTTAATTTAACCTGTGATTTTATAACATTCTCCTTCAAAAATATTTTACTTCTTAATTCAAATATAGAATCTAACAGATCATATAATTTATCTTCAATTGTTTTTATCATTGAACTGCTTTTATTATCTTTAAATTCTTCATATATCTCTTTTTTTATAGGTAACTGATTTGAAGCGATTAATGATTTTTGCAATTTTATTCTTAAATCCAAAAATTGATCAAAATATTTTTGTTGATTCAAAACTGCGTACCCTTTTAAAGCATCATTCTGTGCTGATTCTGAAAGTCTGTTTACAATGTGTTTTCTCTCGTTTGATAATAATTCTTTTAATTTATTTCTCTTATATTTGTCATCAGTTACATCTTCCAAGTCGTCGTTTTCTTCCAAGTTTTCGTCTTCATCTTCTTCTTCAACATCTTCTTCCTCAATCAGTTCCTCGGAATCTGACTCAAACGATATCAGACTATTCTCACTTTCTGTATTTTCCTCTTCTTCTTCTTCTTCTCCTTCATCTTCTTCACTTTCATCTTCATATAAATCCTTCCGACTCTTCAGTTCACCACTATATTTCACACCATTTACTTTCAATCCATCATCTCTCAATCTTGACTTTGGAACATGAACATAATGCTGTTTCTCTAATTCCTCATCTTTACCTTCGTCAGCGCTATCATCACCATCTTCATCATTAAACTGATCATCTTCAAAATGTTCAAAAACATCTCTTTCTGTATCTTCAATATCAAAATCCAGAACCCGCGGCTTTGCGAGCTCGGAAATTTGGTCCGCTAATGACTTCTTGCCCATCACCTATAGAAACTTGTTCAATTATGAATTCAAATATGAAAAGAGCTCATCTATATATTATATATAAAGTTATACAAAAAAATTTTCAGCGCCTTTAAAAATTACAAATGCAATCAAACTGCGTCTCAAATGCGCTCAAAATGCAATTTAAAGGCGTACTGAAGTGCGTAAGCAAGATACAAATACATTGCGTGCCACAAGGTGCACATATCCTACGCAGTATATTTGACAAAATGTGCACTTAGTAATGCGCTTAATTGTGTGTTTTATGTGCGCTTTCTCTATATTTAAATGCGTATCACTTTTTGTGTGCATTTTTGTTTTTATTTTTTCTTTAATAATTCATAAACAAATAATAATTATAATCAATCTATATTGATGTTATCCTTTTCATATTTCTTTTTTTTTTTTTTTTTTTTTGAAAGAGTGTTTTTGCTTGATAAAAAAATCATTCAATGAAGTTAACGATTAAGAGGTGGCATGCAGTGACATCATGGTATTGGGATATTTTAAATGATGAATTGTGTGGTATTTGTAGAGTGTCATTTGATGGTACTTGTCCAGTTTGTAAATATCCAGGTGATGAATGTCCTTTAGGTAAGTCAATAACTAATTTTTCAAATTTTTTTATTTTTATTTGGTTTTTAATTGCTTTTTTACTGACTGTTTTAAGTTATTGGTGAATGTCAGCATGCATTTCATATGCATTGTATCTTGAAATGGTTAGAGACAGATACATCAAAAGGATTATGTCCGATGTGTAGACAAGCCTTTAAGATGAATGGCGGTAGTGATATCTTGACAAATTCAGCACTGGAAAATGATAATAATCAAAATAATAACCTTGGTGAAAATACTCTGGAAATCGTTATGGAAAGGTGAATTTTAGATCCGATCAGAAACAACAAAAATTAAATGTAACTATTGAGTTTGCTCAATTTTACAAAAAAATAGCTTTTGACAGAGCCGGCGATTTACAGTAACTGGTATTAGGTCAAGTACTAAAATTTTCCAATGGCTAGCTATATTGACAATTAAAATGAGCTATAGATTGATAATCTCATGTCATACAACTGCTAACCGGTAATTACTTACAGCGGATAATCTAAAAACGTGATTTTTTTTGCTTTTTCTTTCTTTCTTCCGGTTTTTCAGCAAAGAGAAATTTTAAAAAGAACATACTGAAACTTGAATGATATTCATATCGAAAATTAATTCTTCCAAATAAGAATTATCTGTCTGCTTTTATGATTATTTGTTTCATTTCATTGTTAATATAAATTCGGATTTATAATAGATTCTCCGGAAGTCGTGTATTTTGGTATTGAAAAGTTTTTTCAATTTTTTTTTTTTCATTTCATTTCATTTTGTATATGATGATGGTCTTTACATAAATTTTTCACTTTTTTTTTTTGTAAAATGTTACTTGTAGCTGATAGAATTTTTAGAGTTTCAAGTTGGAAGATTTAGAAGAGTATATGATGTTAAAGTCAGAGAGCCGTTTTTCGACAATAGTTATCAAACTAGGGTCTTCCTCGTTGGTGGACGTTAAAACGAGGGAGCCGAGACTTGCCAATATGTCATCTATAGTGGAAACAGTGGTTAAATTGAGAAGACAAGGTCATAAGATTATACTTGTATCTTCTGGAGCTATTGCATTTGGGATGCAAAGAGTAGATATAGCTAAAAAGCCAAAACATTTGTCGCAAGTTCAAGCTTTGGCAGCTATTGGGCAAGGAAGATTGATAGCACTTTGGGATGATTTATTTGGGCAATTAAATCAACCGATTGCACAGATATTATTAACAAGAAATGATATTACTAATTATACACAATTTCAAAATGCCAAGACCACCATTGATGAATTATTAAAGATGGACATTGTTCCGATAGTTAATGAAAATGATACTTTATCCATTAGAGAAATTCAATTTGGTGACAATGATACATTAAGTGCTGTCACTGCTGGAATGTGTAATTCAGATTATTTATTTTTAATGACTGATGTAGATTGTTTATATACAGATAATCCAAGAACAAATCTGGATCTGAAACCTGTAATGGTTGTGAAAGATTTTAAGAATTTAAAAGTGAATGCAACAACATGTGGTTCTGCTGTTGGTACTGGTGGAATGAAAACTAAGATAATTGCTGCTGAGTTGGGTGCAAGTGCAGGTGTTACAACAGTTGTTCTTAATTCAGGACATCCAGAGAATATTTTAAAAATTGTGGAATATTCTGAAAAATTTGATGATTTTGATTTTGATATTGATGAAAGTATAACTGATGAACAATTTATATTACAAAATGAATTAGAATATAAAAGATTATTAGAAAATGATATGCCACTTCATACTAGATTCTTGGCATCAAAACATTTTTCTGTTAAGGACAAAGAATTTTGGTTATTACATGGATTGAAATCAGCAGGTTCTATTATAATTGATCCTGGATGTTATAAAGCTATATCCAACGTAAATAAAGCAGGCTTATTACCTGTTGGAATCATAGCTGTAGAAGGTTCTTTTCATGAACTAGAATGTGTTTCAATTAAATTGGGATTCAGAAATAAGGATAATACTTTAAACACTCATAAACCTTTGATTGAAGTTGGTAGAGCAAGATGTAATTATTCAAGTACTGAAATTGACAAGATTAAAAACTCCCAAAGTCATGATATTTTCAAAATCTTGGGTTATTTCGAAAGTGAATATGTGGTCCATCGTGAAAATTTTGCATTTCCCTTGCACTTGAACATTGATGTCGAAAAGATTATTGAAGAGAATGACAAATGAATGAACTGTTTTTTTTTCTTGCTTTTTTTAAATAGATATAATAGACGACTACATGAATAAAATTGTATATATATATATATATATATATATATATAAGCTATCTGAAACCTGTAGAATATAATTGATGTATATATGTGGTGTAGGGTGTCAACTTTTTTTTTTGCTTTTTTTTTTAAAACTGTTGAAACCTCAACCAACACTGAAAAAAGGTATAGTTCACAATACTTTAAAAGCTTCAATTAAAGAATTGTCTTTCATGTACTTGTTCAAAAACATTTTCAATACTGGTCAATTGAATAAATATATAAAAGTTGAAGTACCTAACTATGAATAAAGTAAAGAAACATGCCTAAAATTTTTAACCTTATAGAAAAAGCAAAAGCCAAAAAAAAAAAAACTATTTCCAGATTTACATTTATCAATCAAACTCACCACTATAGTGTCATTTCATCATTTCAAAGTTCAGTTGAACTCAATCAAGTAAATAAATGTCTTCTTTAAGATCATCGCAGAGCATTCATCCAATAATAAATGGTGCAGAAACTTGCATCTTCTCCGTATAGGAGAAAAGATTTTAAAGTTATAGGAAAAACGGAGAAAAAGTAAATTAATTTATAAAACTTCTCCACTTGTGGAGAAGAACTTTCAATTTTTTTCATTTTGGTAAGCGATGAGGTACTTTAAGTTATAGTATTAAGGGGACACGCCTAGACACACACAAAAATATATTATTAAAATATAATTGTTTATTAATGTATTTATAATGTGGAATTGTTTGCTATTTATTGTATAATAATCTCCCCTTTTTTCTTGTAATTCATTCATTAATTGCTAGGTAAGATAGGTTTTAAGGTTTTATTTTGTTTAGAAGTAAAAAAAAAAAGAAGAAAGCTTTTTTTATTTGATTGATAATTGATAATTACCAGATCACAAATTGAGAAAAAAAAATTAAATTAAATTAAATTGAAAATCCAACATTAGGTTATGGGGAGTACTAAGGGAATACGCATTGGCGGTAAGGATAATGGCGCTAATAGAAAAAATAGTCGTAATAAGAAAGTTAGTAAAAAAAACGAGAATTTAGATCAAGAGGAAATTGATTTTATTAATGGTGATTTTAGCGCCAAGTATCACATTAGAAAAAATAGTATTGAGTTTGAAAGCGACAATAAAAAAAATGATTTTGAGAAGGAGGAACCTTTGAATACTACAAATGTATTGAGTTCTACTCCTTTGAAAATTACTGGTGGGTTTAGTGGCTTGAATTTAGCGAAAGAAAACATTATTGAACATAATCAAAATATAGTACCGAGATCTACATTAGAGAAAAAAAGACGGAAAAGTATATTATCAAATATGTTGTCAAGTAGCGCAAATACATCGAAAAATGGCCTTAGAGATAGACCAGCGTCTGAAAATTCGAGTTTTGTCACACAAAATCTAGGATTGACCGGTAATGATGATAATAAGGATAAGGATGGTGACAAAGAGCAGCAGCCAATTGTTGATGTTAACAATCCAAATCAAGAAGTTCTCGATACAGTTAATAGACATCTAGTCAATCAAAATGATTTAGTTTCAAATGCAAGTATGTTACCGTTGAAATCAAATAATTCTGCTTCAATTTCTTCTTCTAATGTCCAACAACAACAACAACAACAATCACTGTTAAAGGAAGGATTTGATTCTTTGCAATTAGCAGGTGGAGATATTACAAGAGAAATTTATAACTGGGCTGAAAGACATAACCCTGGAACTATTCATAATGAAAGTTCTAGTGCTTTTGGATCACCTATTAAGAAATCATCAAGTTTTGGAGAATTTGGAAATAATAAAAATCTTAAAAAGGCTATTAGCAAAAATAACAATATAGAAGGTTCAGATGATCATTACAATACATTTGATGAAGCTGTAGGCTCAGAAGATGAATTGATGTCTGTTAGTGATATCAAGGTTCCAGGAGGTTTTAGAAGAAGTTTTATTGCTCAAAAATACAGAAATAAACAATTAGCACGTGAACAGAACGAAGGTAACAGTAACGCTCTTTGGAGAGGCAAAAGGAGTTCGAAAAAAGTAAGTAAACCTAATTTTTTCACTTCCAATTTCATAGAATTTTTAACGTTATATGGCCATTTTGCTGGTGAAGATTTAAGAGATGATGAGGAAAGCAATTTCCCACAATCATCAGATACGGAAAATTATTCTACTGAACAAGAAGATGATACAGACAACAACTCACAATTTAGTGATTTAGAAAATAATGTGGTTTCTGATGATGAATTTAATCATAATAATCAAAATACATCTAATTTACATATGGAAAGAGCGTTACTTCAAAAAAATGCCAAATTTGCAATTGACAGGTACAATTCTTTTGGGTCTGCCGGAAGTCACAACACAAGTGATTTACAATTTAGGTATCAGTTACAAAAACAGAACCTGCAGATCTTAAAGCAAAGGAAACAGAGAATTAAAAGAAAGGAAAGATTGAAAGATTCATATTCTTCTGTTAAAAAGGCTTCAACGTTTAAGACTTTCTTATTATTGTTAAAGGCTTTCATTGGTACTGGTGTGTTATTTTTACCTAAGTCTTTTTCTAATGGTGGATTGATTTTTTCAAATTTGATGCTCTTGGTCTTTTCATTATTGTCTTACTATTGTTTTGTGGTGTTAATTAATGTCAGATTAATAACTAATGTATCATCATATGGTAACATTGGTTTAATTTTGTATGGTCAGAATTTTGAACGCTTAATTTTACTCTGTATTATATTATCTCAAATTGGCTTTAGTTCTGCGTATATTGTATTTGTTGGTGAAAACTTCAAAAGTTTATATACACAATTCTTTAGTCTGGGATCTAATTTAAACATTGTTTATTTCATTTTTCTTCAATTATTAATCTTTATACCGCTATCTTTAACAAGAAAAATAGCAAAATTGTCATTTACTGCATTAATTGCAGACTTTTTTATTTTGTTAGGCTTGCTTTATGTTTATTATTATTCAGCTTTCAATATTTTTCAAGAAGGAATTGATTTAAACAATTTACAATATCTAAATCGTTCTGATTGGCCATTATTCATTGGAACGGCTGTTTTTACTTATGAGGGTATTGGTTTGTTGATTCCAATTCAGGAATCTATGAAAAGACCTCAAGATTTCAATAAAATTCTTGCTATTGTTATAGGAATTGTCACTATTATATTTGTAACCATAGGTACATTATGTTATCTTTCATTTGGTGATGACGTCCAAACAGTGATACTTTTAAATTTTCCAAAAGATTCTATATTAGTTAGGGTGATTCAATTATTGTATGCCATAGCAATATTATTATCTACTCCTTTACAGTTATTTCCTGCTATTAAAATAATAGAAAATTTCATATTCAAAAAAAGAGATGAAGAAGAGAACCATGACAATGTTGACAGTAACCTATATTTTTCTGAAGAATATAACAACAATGACAACCGAGAAAGAAATTCTCTTCTTAGTCCATTAAGAAGTAGCAGAAGTAATGCCAGTCAATATGGATCATCTAATCAAACTAATTTACAGTTGGCTGAACGTATTGAGGAAGCGGGTGATAAAGTTCTTTCTGGTAAAAATGATCCAGTTGTCAAATCACAGAAAAATTTAACTAGAGTTGCGATTGTTCTTATGACTTGTTTGATAGCTTTTTTTGGTTCCAATGATTTAGACAAATTTGTTTCATTGGTTGGAAGTTTCACTTGCATACCCTTGATTTATATATTCCCACCTTTATTACATTTAAAACTATTAAATACTGATTCATTTAAAGAGCAAGATACTGGATCTTTGCACAGAAGGTTGAAGGTTATTGATTACATCATATTGGCTCTTGGTATTATTATAATGATATATACAAGTTATCAGAATTTAGGTAGTTGGATACGTTAATGTATGAGCTAAATATCTACAAATACTATAATCTACATATATATATATTTACATAAATTTATACATTTATAATATTAAATATAGACGTATAGACATAAATCTTCTTTATTAAAAAAAGATTTGAATTCATCACTTTTTCTTTCGATATCATTAGGTAAAGGAATGACTAAATTTGATTTTACTAAATCATAATTATCATCATTGGTATTAATAACTAAATTTTTTCCTGTTGGATCATAATATAAACAATACTTATTTGTGGTTAGTTTTGATTTTATTTTAATTAATAATTTAAAATTATCTTTTGTATCATTGGGTCCTAATTTTATGAAAAAAGTTTCATATGTTAATTTTTCTTTCCCCACTGATTTAAAAAATTGTTCATTTTTGGTTGATTTTTTCTCAATAACAACTGGCGAAACAACAGGTGAAGTTATTTTCATATCATTAATTTCTTCAATTAAAGGTTTACTTGGTTTACTTGTTTGCAGCTTTTGTCCTAACAATGTGGATAATCCGTTTTCAGAATCCACATTGATATCATCAGTGCCTTCATCAGCTTCATTCTGTAATTTTTTAGCTTCTATCAACGTCAATGGTTCATTGTCATTCAAATTTTCTTTAAAAATTTTCAACTCATTTTGTTTTAATGAGTTAAGATCAATTTCCAACTCAATATCAGATTTAACAGATCCTTTATAAGTCATCTTTGGAGTGGTGATTGTTTCTCTGTCTATCATCAAGTCATCAAACTGAAACTCAATCGACTCAATACACCACTCCATCAATATGGTTAACAAATCCTTATTTAATAAACTCCATCTCATTGCAGTATCATTAATAATACAATCAACAACAAGTGATAAATTTTTTTTCTTGTCAAAATCTTTTTTCAAAATTGATGTCGTATATATAGGAATTTCCCATTTGTTTTCAATAATTAATTGGAAAGTCTTGTTTTTATCAAAATCATCCGTAGGCTTTGGAATATTTTTATCTGACAAAACATTTATGAATAATTTTGTTTGTGAAGGAAATTCCTTATAATTCGTTAATAACTTGGTCTTTATAACGAAAAAAGGTGTTGGTCTTATTCTTAATATCTCCGGAGACATACTTTTTTCCCTAATCAATGCCATCTCAATCTAAACCGCAAATCACAATTCAATAAATTAAAAAAAAACAATATTTGAAAAATAGTCATAATCATCATCATCATCATCATCATCATCTTCTTCTTCTACTTCTTCTTCCATCATCTCTCTATCTACTCAATATTGACTTATTCTGCCACGAGCTAAGATATAAAAAAGTACGTGCCACTAAAAACCCGCTTTTACTATGGCTTTACTATACAATTTATTTAAATTGAGGTTTTACATATATAAAATGGGTTTTATAAAAGTTATAAATCTTTAAATATGTTTAAAATTAAATTTCAATCCATATGAGAGTAAAAATTTTATCAATTTGATTATAAATTGATTTTATCTGGCACCATATCAGTCACGAATTGTAGATGAGAGAGCTTTTAGTAAAAAGCCGTTGATAGCAGATCGCGGTAGTGCCGATATACACCAAAATGTACTAAAGAGGAAAATTTAAGGTAAGGTACGTTTCTTACTTAAGGTTATTTTTGATATCAGTTCAGTTCAGTTAGTTAATTCAGTTCGATTCAGTTCAGTTTAGTTGTATAATTGCTGAGAGAGCGATAAAAGCATTTAGAAAAAATTTTTTTTTTAAAAAAAAAGGATATTAAAAACGAAAATCTGTAACAAACAGGACAGGTCCTATATACTACTATTGTTCAATCCATGTTTCGGTAGACATTATTATTGAATAAATCATTACCGAACAAAAGGTCTATTAGTTCAGTATCAAATAGCATGCTATTATCAAAGCTATAGTCTATGGATGCTGGTGTAATATTGACTGGTTGCTGGTCCGTTGACAGGAATTGAGAGTTGCCAATTTTATGTTCTTGATGTGGTTGTAAAGAGTGTTGCGGCAACCCGTATAGTGGCTGTTGTTGTTGTTGTTGTTGTTGTTGCTGATCACTAGCACAAGTGGTGTATTGGTGATTATTATTTTCATTGCCAGCAATGTTATAATCAAGTTCCAGTGGGGAATGAGTAATGGTATTGGAAAAATTATTGACTGATGATACGAATGATTTATTAATCTTGCCATCTTTCTTGTTGAAATCACCAGGAATTGGAGAAGAATTCAACTTTGTTGCATTGATTAACAAATTAATATTACTAGCTTCTTTGTTATTTTGAGGATATTCATTATTTTCGTTTCTGCTATTCTTTTCATAGCTTCTAATAAGGAAATTTAGATCATTGATTAAAATATCAATTATATCACTGATTGCTTTTAAACTTCCTTTAATTTTATCAACATTTCTCTGCTTCATAATATTAATCAAATTAACCGATTCTAACAAAGTATTAAAATTTACCTGATATTTAGTGTTTATGAAATCAACATCCACACTTTTACTATTTGTTAATAATAAAATATAAGAAACCACTAAGACCATTGTAGCATGATATCCAATGAAAAGATCATTACATAAAGTACCATTGAAAAATTGCATTTGATCTTCAAATGCTAGAATTTTCGCAATTTCAATAGAAGAGTTCATACATTGACAAATGAAATCTAATAATGGATCATCATTTTTCAAAATTAAATTAGAATGAGTGATTAAATATAATAAAAATGGTAATGATAGTGAAATATAGTAATAATGATATTGTAATAATAATGTTAATTTCAATTTACTTACTGGCTCTAATTTATAATTTTTCAAATCTTGATCTAAATTGACATACCAGTTGTAAAATTTTCTCTTGATTGTTAAAACTTTTTCCATGTTTGTTAATGACAACAACTCATTATTCAAATATAAAGTTTTTCTATATTCTAATAATTCAAACAGCAATTTGCTTAATTCACAATATTGAATATAATATCTTCTGTGCACCGATAATTTTTCTTCATCAGAATATTCTTCAATTTTCACTTTGTTTGATGTATTGTAACCAATAATACTTGGATATTCAACATTAATATCTTCAATTTGGATACAAGAAGATCTCCCCATTTGGTTGCTAAACCGCAATTCTTGTTGAAACAAAGTCCACCAAGTTCTTTTCATTTCTTCCACTTTTACATTATTTGCTGTAATATTTACTAATGATTGTCTATGCAAACCCAACGATATGGCTTGACGTGTAGCAAGTTCTAATAAAATATAACCACTTTCTCTTCTTCTTTGACTGTCCATGTACAATGATAACAATAGCATACAACGAATACCATCTAAAGTAGGCGTTAAAACTATTTCAGACAAAACCAATTTGATAATGTTGATATATCTATTTATTAACAGTTCATCTAATTTGCCATTTGAATTTGGATCATTATATAATTTACCCAATATCCATACAATGTAAATACAACAAATCTCGGAATTAGATAGTTGATCAGTTTTAACAATCAAAGAATTTTGATTATTGTCTGTATCTATATTGATCAAATTCCAAAAAATCTCATAATTTGATCTAAATTTTGTTTCATCAAAACAATAAAAAATATCATGTAATTTGGAGAAAAAAGTATCAACGTAAATATCGGCTTCTTTTTTATTCAACAAGTTAACCAACGGGAATTTCCTTAAATCGATATGTTTCAAAACATTTGGACTTAAAGGTTCTTGCAGGGAACTTATAATATTATCATTTCTAGGTTTTTTGCGGAAATGCGTTAGTGATAGAGCGTTTTTATCATTTGAAGTTTTCACGATTATATTGAAAATTGTACCTAAAAATGCAGGTGCACCCAATGGCCCAATATAATGGGAATTACCTCTATGGTCAACAATCACCTTATCCATTGTGTTAGCTTGTCTTTGGGTACCAGCACCCGTAGCAATATTCTGGATTTGTGAACGTTTTTCAGTCGCATTATTTTCATCATTATTATTATCTTCATCTTCTTCATCTTCTTCTTCATCATCATCTTTTACTTTTTTTTGTCTTGTTGAGGAAACTCGTTGAACATCAAAAATAGTTGGATCTGGTTTAACCCTTTTACTTGAAGTTAATAATATTGCAATATCTTTTAAACTATTTTCCTCTTCTTTTGATATACCATCCCTGGAAGGCATCTTCAAGTTTAAACTTGTCCCCAACTCTATCAAGACATCTATATTATTAACATCTTTATCAGGGTATAACCCACCAACTATTGTAAGCAAACATTTATAATGCAACCCAATATTTTCAATAGGACCATGAACTCTTTTTTTCCTCTTTATAGTCGTTGTACATTCCAAATTCGATTTCTTGCACTGAACACAAGCAGTCTTTGTGTCATGTTTCAAATTAGAATCATCAGATATTCTTTGACAAGCTATCTTTCTAACTTTACAACGATCACAACTAAATAAAGCCCTTTTCCTATCTTCAGCCTTCACCACTCTTCTCTTTGAACTTCTAATATTAGGTGATACAAATTTCGAAGTATACTGCAGCGGTATATTCGACATTTTTTCCTTGCAAAGACAAGAACAAAAACAAAAACAAAAACAAAAATAAACTAATCTCTTAACTTACTATAGATTTCACTAATTAATAATTATAAACTTAACTCTAAGGTTATCTATATTACCATTACCCGAATCTTGACTTACTTCTTTTTCATTATCTCTTCCCCGTTTACAATAGCCGCCTAAGTTCGCGGACTAAAAGGAGGAAAACAAAAATAGGCAAAACGGAGACGGAAACTTGTAAAACGGAAATCTAAAAACGGAAACCTGAAAACGGAAGAAGGAGAAAAAAAATAATATAAAAGAGCCTTTTTTTATAGTTTGAGGATGGATTACATTCTATACTACCAATTTTGATTCGTATATAATAAAAGTATTGAATTAAATCTTTACAAATGAGAAATCCCTTCAAAGTAATTAGGAAAGGATAGAAGATTAGAATTAAAAAAAAAAAAGGAAGAAAAGAAAAGGGATGAAAAGTAATAGAAATCTAAGTAAAATGTGCTGAAAAGTGCGGTCCATCAAGGATCGCTTAGTTTTTTAGTACATAAAACCATTTCATTTTCAGACAATGATTGGATATATAAGCATCTCGATAATATTTCATTATCCATTTTGAAATTGTATAATTTTGACCATTCGATACACTGTACTAGCGATTTGACTATATTGGCTAATGTTCTGAATTTTGCAAAATTGATTAACTTATCACATGATATATCAGCTATAACGGATTTGTCCTGACAGGAAATATTGGAATCATTTGGGCTACAATCTTTAATGAAAAAATTAGGCCTTTCTGCGTTGAAAATTAAATCCGATAAATAAAGACCCAAGAATGGTATGCAACCTTTTGATGGTATCAAGTTATTCAATTGATATCTTAAATTCTTAAAGTTATTTAAAGGTGAAGTTATTGTTTCCAAGTTTTTCAAAATCAAAATATCACCTGGATCGACTGAATTCCAAGTATCTCTCAAACTGGATATTTTTGTCGATGTCAAGGCCAACACTATTTGCATTAAAGTTGAAAAATTTTGCAAATCTTTACAGTATTGCGCAATGTGAATATATCTGGAAATCACCATTTTTCTTTCAGATTGTTTTTTAGTCAATAAAACTTCTGATATGATCCAATTAATCATTAAATTGAATCTTGATATTACAAGATTAACTCCCTTTGTTCTTTCGCTATCTAAAAGTAATTCTAGCCAGCTGTTGATAGGCTCTATTGATTGATTCCACCTTTGTTCAATTAATTCCTTCCAATCAATTTCTAATAAAGCATCTTTCTCAATAACGGTAAAGTGTTTTGCTAAAGCTTCAGAGTCATAATTCAAAACAAATGATATATGAATATCGGAATCCATTATAGAATCAATTGAAAAACAATCATTTTTTGAAGCGATTTTATTATTATCCGTGTTGGATTCTTTGGATTCTTTGGAAAGTAACGACGAAATTGGTTCAGTTGCTGGTGTCACAACAGAAGATTCACTAGTATTTCTTGCTAACAGGCCATCTTCTTCTTTGTTTGGAGTTGAAGAATATAACATTCCTTTCACAAATGAACATCTTGTCTTATTCTTTAATTTTTCGTTTGCATCTCCAGGAGATTGCTTGTCGCCAATAAGCAAATCTCTCACTTTTGCCAGTAATTTAAGTTCGTCAATACTGCTCGATATATCGTCACTTTCAATTGCGTTGATCTCATCATTCAATCCAAGTATAACCATACCTTGTCGTTTCTCTTTGACGTATCTACCTTCCAATTTTAATAAAGCATGTTCAATTGGATCATCTCCCAACGTATCATCAGGAATAGCGGCTAGTTCGGCAATAGCAGTGGAAGTTAGACCTGGAAATGGAAGCATAATAGAGCCACTCGATCGTATTGAGGGAATCATACTGATTCTTTCTTGTGAATCCACAAATTCATTGTAATCATCCAGATTCTCACAAAAGTCATCTGTTAACAGACTCTGTCTATTGCACAGTTCCTGTTCATCCATAATGTCGTCATCTAGCATTAACCGACTTTTGGTGCTCTGGTAATCATCTTGATCAATCTCATCCGGATGTTCTCCAGAGTCAGATTCATTATGCGTCTCCAAAGGACTAAGTATGTTTTGACGAAAAGAGCTAATATTATCTCCTGAATGTTCTCGTATAATATTTTCATGAACTGACAATCTATATTGTCGAACTAAGTCAAAAAATGAAGAAGATTCTCGCTTAATAATGTTCATGGCAGATTTACTTACTTTTGTAACACAAAATGGTAAAGAGGTTAAATAGTCTAGATTTTGAAATTCAATCAAGTTTAATTCCAATTGCAAACAGGTGGATTTGTCTACCTCCTCAAGTTGAAGATTAAAGTTTCCAGCAACATCGGCTGGAATTTGAGCATCCAATTGTTCGGTTTCCAGAGCACTATTTAGCCCTGTTCTCAAATCATGAAAAGAGTTTTTCTTTTTTAATTTATTCTCGCTATCTTCGTCCTCCCCATCACTATTGCTGAGCCTATTAGTGGAAAGCACCGAATCGTATGTGATATATGATGTGACGGAGGTTCCGTCATCGTGATTTCCAATTCTCTGAACTGAAAATCTGTTGTGATTGATATCACCATCACTTATATTCCGATTATTCTGTTGTAATTGACCATCGGCAACGCACCTTTTATCACCACCAGATTTAGAAGCCGTTGATTCGTTTGTAGACAGTTGCGAGTCGTAAGATATATATGATCTTGCTGAATAGACTGAATAGCGTTTTCTTGAAAAAGGTGTTGGTACGATCTTCAAGAAACAATCATCTGCTATTTCTTGAGATGGTTGTTGTTGTTGTGGTTGTTGCTGTTGTTGTTCAAATTGGAATATGGCGATGCTTGGAGAACTTGTTAAAGGTGTTGTCAAATTGTTATCAGTTTGCTGGCTGTTGTCCTCCTCTGAATTCTGGTTATTTTGCTCTTGCTCTGTATGCATTAATTCAGGGACATCATTTGACGCATCAAAAATTTGGTTGTCTCCAATAATAGTACCATCTCTATCTTCAACCTCCTTTCCAGTGAGACCATTTGTTATCTTCAAATCATCTATCATGGACGGAACGATATCATCAAGCAACCTACTATCATTGTCACTACTTGAAGTTGTGATTTTATTATTGTTGTAATCAAAAACTTCATTTTCGGTTATTACATCCTGACTATTTGTTACAATATGATCATTTTGAGCTCCAGTTACATTGAAGGAATTGGACCAGTTGAAAGATATCAGCGATGCCTGGAATGAACTTCTTGAATTGTTTATATTACTTTTATTATCGGAAAAATTAATAGAAATTTTGTCCGGTAAATTTTTAAACTTTCGGCTAAAATGTCTTTTTGTTGGTGATCGTTCAAACATGTTTTCTTGATCACTATTATCCATTTCAGATTCACTTTGATAATCTATTCCATCCTTCATTGGTGTTAATATTGAAAGAACGCTGTTTCTTCTCATATCTCTAATATGAGAGCTTTTGTCTACCAAGATTCGTCTTGATAATCTTGCTTTAAATCCATCGTCGTTCAACAAATAATGAAACTCCTGAATTGTTCTGGCACTTAATATATCAAGTCTCAAATTTAATTGAGTCATATCAATATTTTTCGTAGAAGCTTTCTGTTCCTTGGCTCTTGTTGTGTGTGATGCTGAGAATTTGTAATGATCGCATGGTTCAATAATGTTGGAAACATTATCAATTAATGGACTTAGTTCTTTATTTCCTATCTTGTGATGATGAAAAATGTTTCTCCATGATGATACCACTTTTTGAAATCCTTTTGATTCGGGTTGTTTCAGCACATTTCTCTTAGACAATTGATGTTCTTGTTGGAAATTTACACGCTTATTAGGTTTAGATTTCAAAGTACTCAATGTGGATGATTTCTTTATTTCAAAATCCATTTTTTTTACGGGAGTTATTGGAGCAATTTTGTTAATTTTTGAATCTGTGAATACGTCAATTTCCCCATTTACTATAAATCCATCTCCATGTGAATGATTAGAATCATTTTCTTCTAAAAGTTCATTTTGACTTAATCTTTTCACACCTTTCAAAGGTGTGTAATTGATTTCATTTTGAATAATGTTATTTATAGTAGTTTGTTTTAAAGGGTTTTTGTATTTGCTTTTTAAAGAAGTGAGGGAATCTTTTGGATGTAAAAAATGTTTATCATTCTCAACAAATGCTTTTTGTCTTTTATCTAATTTCTTTTTCATAATATTATTACCATTTTTGAGATTGTTATTGTTGTTTTTGCCATTATTTAGTATCTTTATTAATTTTGGTGGTTGTAAAGTATCGATAGAGTTACGTGATCCTGTTGGTTTTGATATACTAGCTGGGTAAGAATTAGTTGTGCTTGAATTATGTAATGATAGAAATCCAGATCTTCTAACTGAAGGGTCATATAACCTTTGAAACCCCAAAAGTGATAGACGAGATTTATTCATATTTTCATAAGGACTTAATTGAAATGCTAGCAATTCTTTTTCAGGAATATGTTCTGATGGGATAGTGGACCAATATATTGAACATAGATTAATATAAACATTTTTCAATTCTATTAATATTCTTGAATTTATTTCAATTGTGGGATCATTTAAATTTTTATTATTTCCTTGCAATGTATTACTTATATCTTGTGAAATATTGTTCATAAAATTGACGAATTGAGCTCTCAATTTAAAATTATTAATAAAATCATCTTGAAAATAATTTAATAACCAATGTCTTAATGTGACAAAAGTTCTCACTAAAACTAATTTACGACATTCTTGTTTTTCAATATATGTCTTTTCTTCATTATTTTTATCGGTAGAAAAATCCAAAGCCCATAACAATCTTGTTAATAACAGTTGTAACAATACTTCTGAATTTATGAATAATCTATATGTTAAGAAAAAATCTAATAGAAATTGATAATCAATAGTATTTGGTGAAGTTAATTGAACAACTATTGCCTTTGCCGTTGCACATGTGAGCAATTGTTGTTTCTTATTATCTCTTGAAGCTGAAAACCTTATTATAGTGGAATCTGTTGGAAAAGGATAAAGTGAGGGATCGTCAAATATCCCAATATCCATGTTTTCAGCTGATGAATGCAAATTGTCAAGACCTCCATGACTTATAGACAGTTGTTTATAACTGTTTTGTGCCTCCATGGCCCTTCTTAAAACTTTCTTATTTGTTGTTTATTTGTGCATATAGCGTTTAACGGAAGCTAAAGGGAATAGAATCAAATAAATATTTTTTAAAAAAAAAAACCAACAATAATCAAGCTAAATTTGAGTTAATTGATTTCGTGCCCTTAATTAAACCTTGATATTAATTTCTTCAAGTCCAGAACAACTTTTGAAAAAGCTATATGATATATCAATTCAATAATCCTTTTTTTTCTCTCTATCTCTTTTCCTCTTTCTGCAAAATAGCAAAATTCTCTCAGCTCAGAAATTATTTGATATATCCCACTGAAAGCTCGATTTAAAATCTAGCTATATAATAAGTAGCAGAAGATAAAAAGAAAAAACAAAAAAACAAAAAACAAAAAAACTTGGAAAATACAACCTTTGATATTCAATCCCAAGTCAAACAGCTTCCTTATTTATTTAATAATATAATTACAACGGCGGTTAATGGATTTTCTGCTCTAAATTTTTTTCTTTTTTTATTTTTTTTTTTCCTTTGTTTTGTTAGAATCAAGGATACTTTTGTTTACTTTAGATTTGATTGTAAGATTTCATTGTTTACATTTTTGATAGTTGTTGTGTTTACAAGTTTCCTGATTTGGAACTTCTTGTAACCACGAACACTACTGAATGGAATAACTTAAATTGAGATATCATAATTGGATGACTAAGTGAGTAGAGTAGTAAGTGATGTTCGATTTATCAAAATGAAAATAGCTTTGTATTATGAGTTAAGTAGCCTTTAAAGAGAAGAAATCGTAAATACATATTCTACAAAAATCAAGAAAAAAAAATAAAAAAAAAAAAAAAAATCAAAACAAATAACAAAACAAAACAAAAAAAACAAGAGAGTATCATAACATAATATAGAATTTGAAAAGTATTCTAATAATCTGAAAAGCCAAAGTGTAAGTAAACAAAGTGTAAAAAATATATATAAAAAAAAAAAACTCCTATCCTATCCTATCCAGTCCTTTGCTGGCCAATAGTGGCCAATGTTATTATTTATGGGTATGTGAAATATATCTTTTTTTTTCTGTTAAGACCAGCCCAATGAGTTTCTTTGCTGTACTGGAACACTTATTTTACGGGCGTGATGTCTTGATGGGTCCGTTTGAAGATATGTAGATTTAGACCCAGAAGATGATGGGCTTCTGTGAGAGTGGACAAACGAGTTGTGAGTTGAGTTTGTACCAGCAGTAGAAGCAGCAGCAGCTGCTGCCGCTGCAGCAGTGGCGGGGGTAGCTGCGGTAGCTGCACGGTATACCGAACTATATACATTGCTTCCATTACTGTCACTGTGATAATGATGGTTACTATGGTTATTATTATTAATATTATTATTTGTTGGTGTGGTTGCATTGCTATTATTAGCGAAAATGTTACCGCTGTTACCACTATTATTATTACTGTTATATCCGAATTGTAATGAAGAAGAGTTGGTACCATTTGGTGGTAACCTGATTTGACCAAAAAACAGGTTTGAATTCCTGCTTATTACTTCATCCATTGATAAAGGTCCCGTTCCAGAAGTATCGCTAGAGTCTGTGTTCAATACCAATTTCAAATTTTTCCCCCTCCTAATTCTGAATATAACTATCATCAGTATAAAATAAACAATACAACCTCCTACTGTACCTATTACTATTGCCACAATTTTTTTATCTTTAGTAGAAGTACTAGTAGTACTGCCAGTATCTGAATCTTGTCCTCCAATTATACCTAGTTGTTCCAGAGAATATTGACCTTCGCCACTAGAATATGGATCCAATGACGCCTCTGAATTGGAGCTGCCTGTTTCAACATTTGTAGAAGTAGACACTAAACCAACCAATGGAACACTCGGATCAACTAAATTGGACAATGCAAGTTCAGTCAGATCAGGATTATCATAAAAACTAGAACTTATATTACCAATTAACAATTCTAGTTCACTAACATATTTCGAAGGAAAATAAACTTCAGCAACTGTAATAACGTAACTAATACCAGAAGCAGTATACGGAACTAATTCTTTGACAAATATTGTAGAATTATCAACGTCACTACCAAATGGATACAGTAAAGAATTTGGTAAATATTCAAAAATTTGTGCAGAAGACAAAGAGTTTTGAACAACAAACTCAAAATTCAAACCTTCAGTAAACCCAACAGTAATCAATTCTGAATCCAAAGATGGAACTTCGGTTTCCAGTGGAGCAATTGCTTTTGGAAGTATTGTGGCATATCCACTCGATACACTGGATGACACAGTAGAACTAGAAGTAGTGGTAGCTTGAGTGACAATGGTTTCTGGTAACCAATTTGTAGTAGAAGATGTAGTAAAAAGTGAAGAGGCGGTACTTCCAGAACTACCTGTAACCGTAGTGCCTAGAGGAATTACTCCTGAAACATCAGAAGATACACTTGATGCAGTAGCGGAAACAGAACTACTTGAAGTAATGACCGATGATACCACACCAGAAGTTGTCTCACTCAGTCTAGTTAGTGAGACTCCCGGGATTGATTGCCCAGAAGATAAAGATGTCGATGTTTTCAGACTTGCCACTGATGAAGTCAAAGAAACAATATCATTTGATTTGGAAGTACTTGAGCTGCCACCTGCACTAATTATTCCAATCGAAGTACTCCTTGTGCTTTCAAACGAAGAATAAGAAGCTGAAGATGTTTGCAATGAAGATTGTTCCTGAAACGAACCGGAAGCTGTTAGTTTTGATGTTTCAGAACTAGAGGCTGTTTCTGAGCTGAAAGCGACAAAAGCAGTACTAATTCCTGAAGAACTAGCAGACGATGACGGTAATGACGAAAAAGAAGCAGTCTCAGTAGTGGCAACCAAACTGCTTGAACTAGTTGATGCTAAAGTATTAAAATCACTAGAGGATGATAAACTGCTTAAAATGTTCAGATACAAGTTGGAAACAGTAGAACTGATATCATAACCGGATTCGCTATAAGAAGCAGAAGACGATATCGACGATGTTTCCGTGGTAATTGATAGCTCTGAAGTTGGTGAAGTTGTAAAAGAGTTTGTGCTTGTGTAATCAACTTCTGTGCTAGAGGATTCAAAGTCATCATACAACCCAAGACTTTCAAAACTTGAAGTGGTTGAGAAAGAATTCACCAGTGATGACAAAGATTCTGTTGACGATATTGACGACGACTCCGAAGAAGACAGGGAGTGTCCTGACAGTTCCGTTTGAATGAATGCATTAGTGGCTACTATTGCTTCGGAGCTGCTACTTGCAGTGATACTTTGAGAAATACTGGTGCTAAACGAAAAAGTCGAGCTCTCTGAGACTGATGAAAATGTTTCCGATGTATCGAAATCAAAACTAGCACTTGAAGTTATAGATGATAATACATCAGATGTAGATGTTGGTATAAATTGTAAGCTTGATGTAATCGAGGAAGATTCCACTGCCAGTATATAGGGCAGTTCGGAAAAGTCATCTGAAGTACTACTTGTTAAGCTGTTGGATTCAGAAGTACTTGTAGAGATACTTCCAAATAAAAATTGGGACGATGTCAGCGAAGTTGAAACCCCCTGCAAAATAGCAGAACTATCACCATAATCTGAATCGTCGTATGACGAAGTTGAGGAAGTTGATTCCAAAGTTTGCATTGGTGTCAGTGTATAAGAATAGCTATTAGTCAGTTCAGAACTTGTATAATATGACTCTTCTATCGAAGAGTCTGATCCTGTAGAGTAACTGTCGTAAATTGAATCCTGTGAGCTTGAACTAATGGAAATAAATAAATCTGGAACCAGTATTGCTGGCTCCGATGAACTGCTGGAGCCAGTATATGTTGGTGACAATGACGAAGTAGTTGATAACGATGATGAAACGATATCGAGATCAGTCGAAGAGGAAGTTGAAGAACTGGTATAATAGTATGGATCGATATCTGAAAAATCGTTATCACTTGAAGAAGGGTTATAACTGTAGGATACAGCATCGGATGTTTCTGATTCTGAAGACGTATATGATGATGATGAAGTAAATGCTGATGTCAGTTCTGCAGCTGTAAATATATCAATTACAGCAACAAGTCCCGATTCGCTAGTACTAATTATGCTGCTAGCAATGTTGTTACTTATACTACTAACACTACTGGTGGTGTCATCGCTGCTAGTGGTGGTACTACTCGTACTGCTACTTAGTGATGTCGGCACCGTTATTGATAATAAATAGTCGTAAATTGAGCTACTGGATACACTTGCCAGCAAATATCCGTCATAATAGTTTAAATAACTTGAGCTCATCGATGATCCTGAGCTTGAGCCAGAAGTATCTTCTGCTAATAGACTAGAAGATGTTTCAGTCGGAGTAGTATTAGATGACGATAAAATAGAAGAATCGGAAGTTGATAAACTTGAACTTGAACTGGAAGAATCGGAAGTCGTTGAACTTGAGCTTGAACTAGAAGAATCGGAAGTTGTTAAACTCGAACTTGAAGCTGAACTTGGCGTTGAGCTAGAAGAATCGGAAGTTGATGAACTTAAGCTTGAAACTGAACTTGATGTTAAGCTAGAAGAATCGGAAGTTGATGAACTTGAGCTTGAAACTGAGCTTGAAGTCAAGCTAGAAGAATCTGAAGTTGTTAAACTTGAACTTGAACTTGAAACTGAACTTGAAGTCAAGCTAGAAGAATCTGAAGTTGATAAACTTGTACTTGAAACTGAACTTGAACTTGAACTGGAATATAACTTTTTATAGTTGCATATTCCTAATAAATTACTACTGAAATTGTTATAATATGGCCAAGCGTTGCCTTCACCAACTTTTTTTTTTTTATTTTAGATTTATATATATATAATTTAAATCTTTTTTTAGTCAAGAGAAAAAAAGTTAAATCAAATACTTGATTGGTGTCAAGTCTTTCTTTCATTATTGGTTTTTTTTTTTTATCTAATTTCTTTCTCTCGTTTTTTTTTAAAAAAAAAAAAAAATAGATGTAAAGATCTATCAATAGAAGTTGATTGAAATAATTTTTAACAATAATACCGTGAAGTGGTATCAATTAGAAAATAACACTCACTCACTATCAAAAAGTTGATATAGAAAATAAAATAAAAAAAAAAACAAATAAATTGAAAAGAAAAACGCAAATGAGAATAAGAAAATAGTGGTAGATAAAGATAAAGTTTTAAAATATAAAAGCTAAATAGAATTAATCAAGAAAAGCTAAAAAAATAATATACATACATATATTTATTCTTATGGATAGAGAACATACCTGAAATATAGACAGATAGAATGAAGAAATTGTACAATTTATTAATAGTGCTAATACTAGTGATATCACCAGTGGTGGAGGCCGTTGTGATACGAGATCTATTTATACCATTGAATAATCATAATGTCGAAGAACAGGATTTATTGGATAGAATAAATGCCCAGATAAAAAATATGGCTCGTTCATTTAAAAAAAGAACTGTAAATGACGGTTATTCTAATTCTTTTACTAATTCTACTATTAGTAGTGTCACGAGCAGCAGTGTCGCCAGCAGTAGTTCCAGCAGCAGCAGCAGTGATACAGTTTCGTCATCAGCAAGTCAAGATATCTCACAGGATCTTGAGACCACTTCATCATCAATAATACTGTCATCACTCTCCAGCTCACTTTCAACATCGTCTTATTCCAGTTCAAGTTCAAGCTCAGTTTCAAGCTCAAGTTCAACAATTTCCGATTCTTCTAGCTTAACATCTAGTTCAGTTTTAAGCTCAAGTTCATCAACTACCGATTCTTCTAGTTCAACGCCAAGTTCAGTTTCGAGTTCAAGCTCAACATCATCTATTTTAGATTTCTCATGAGATGCATAAATGTTAAGTACCACACAACATGGATAAGAAAGATATACAATTCGAAGAAATCGAAGAAATCAAAGAAAGAACTTGATAGAAAAGAAAGAAATTGAGAAAGAAAAATATAGATTCAAGGATAGATAGATAGTTCTATAAGTCAATTTAATTTTCTCAATTCAAGAGTTCTAGAAGTCAAATATATTTTTTTTTATTACTTCTTAATTCTTAATGATTTTCCTTTATATTATAAGGTACTTTATATAATCAGCCTAATTAGGAAAATTAAATGCATATTTATTATGGAAATGGCAAGGGGAGCTAATATATATATGTATTGTCTAAATTTCTGGCACGTATAAAATAAAAAAGATACAAGGGAAATATTTGTGTACCGATTAGTTAGTTGTAAAGTATTACAAATATGACTCAATTTTTTTGGAAAATAAATTGTTAAAATGTACATCAACTAAATTGGAAAATTAATAAATCTTAATAGAGAGGTTAAATGTGAATAATGACACTCAATTGGAAAAAAAAAAAAAAAAAAAAAAATTAAATAATGAGTTCGGGTATATACGAGGTTCAAAGCTAAGTTAAGTGAATCACTTTTACTTTTACTTTTAACTAGACTAATTAGTTTTCTTTTTTATATTTAGAAGAAAACAAAAAAATAAAATAAAAAAAAAGTCCCCGCGTCAAAAGTCATATAGAAAATCCGTACTCATGTCATGTCACATACTTTTTTACATTTTTTTTGTTTTTATGTCACTCCTTTTAACTCCGTGGAAGTGTTTTCTTTTTTTTTTTTTTGTTTTTCCCCATTAGTTATAAAAGCATCTTTGTATTTATTTTTTATCTTTATATATCATCTGAATTCATTTATCCATCTTTCAATTATTCAAACAGCGGTTCCATTGAAACCAACAAAAATGGACGTTGTATCACATCAGTTTGTTCCAGTAAATGAGAAGTGTAGTTATAAGTTTATTCTGAGTTACCTGTTTACAATAATCAATAAGAATAATTTAATCAAAGATTTTAACAATTTGATCCAAAAAATTAAAGAAATAGGTAATCATGATAATGAAACTCTTGTACAATTATATTGTTACAACTACACATTAACCGCCCATGAACTGTGTTTACTTCAAACTGAGTTGTAAGTACTAGACGTTCAACCTCTTACATATATTTATTTCCCCCTTTTTTTTTTTTTTCTTTGGTATTAATTACTAAAAAAAAATTTAGAGTCAAACATAATTTGAATCCAAATTGTAAATCTAGAATGTGTTTGGACATAAATCCATCCAAAAAATTAATTAAAGAAAATTTTTTCACATTACAAAAATCAAATCAACCTGTTTATACAGAAACACTAGTCAAACTAATATTGACACTTGTAGATGAAGAAAATGAATATGATCACATTTTATTAATATGCAAGAATTTTAACACCCTTAAACAATTATTTAAAGCTTATTAACTTAACAACAGCACGAGATGTTTTTTAACACAATAAATTACTTATAGCTAGCTTAGTGGATTGATGATTTAATGGATGATAGGTTGGTGACTCTGGGCCAAAAACCGTAGGAGGCTTACTGTCTTTTTGTAAAGGTTTTTAAAGGGAGTTTCCGCCAATTATATTATAAAAGTTGCACGTGGGGTCCAATTTGTATGTTAACTTTTTTTTTTTTTTTTTTTTTTTTTTTTTTTACTTCTTCCGTCTCGTTTTGGTGGACATGTTGATCCGTATTCAGGTAAAGAAAAGGTTAGGGAAAATATCAGAAACCGAAGAAGAAGCTCTCTCTCTCATTTTTTGTTAGGGGGAAAAAAAAATTTCAATAGATCAATTATTATATATATAAATATATATATCTGTTGATATATGTATATATATGGAGAGATAGAAAAATTTCTATATCTATCTATATATATATCTGTATATATATATATATATATATGTATGAGTAAGCAGTTTTATCTGTAAATTATATCCCATATACATATATATATTATATATATAAATAATGAAATTTGGTAAATATTTGGCTGCTAGGCAATTAGAATTTCCAGAGTATTCAGGACAATTCATAAATTATAAAGCTTTAAAAAAATTAATTAATTCATTGGCGCTTCCTTCACATTTTAATGATAGTAATCTTGATCAAGAATCAATTTTAAAAGAGAAAAAAGGTTCATTTTTTTTTAAACTTGAAAGAGAATTAGAAAAAGTTAATTCATTTTATCTTGAAAAAGAATCTGAATTAAGAATAAGATTAGATATATTAATTGAAAAAAAACAAAAAGCATTATTACAAGGTAGATTAGATAATAATAAAAATTCAATTGCTTATCTTTCATTATATGATGGATTTAAAAAATTTAGTAAAGATTTAGATAGATTAGAACAATTTGTTGAATTAAATGAAATTGGATTCACAAAAGTTTTAAAAAAATGGGATAAAAGATCAAAATCTCATACAAAAGAATTATATTTAACTACAGCGGTTAATGTTCAACCTGTTTTCCATAGAAATGAAATTATTGAATTAAGTGATTTAGTTGCTAATAATTTATTAGAATTAGAAGCTAAAGCAGAAGGTGATAATATTATAAGATATTCTAGAGATATTGAAAATGTTAAAAAAATTGGTAATACAAGTAGTGGTGCTAGTGGTGATGAAGCAACATCCGAAGATAATAGACATAATTTAAGTGATAGGGAAATCGATGATTTATATTCCGAATATGTTACTGTTATAACTCAATTACAACAAATGCAACAACAGCAATATGGTCTTGATTATTCATCTTTAAATAATTTTTATAATAATGTAAGCAAAATTGATGATATAAAAATTTCGAAAATTTTCTTATTATCAGCTTCAAATTATAAGATTCATGATGATTTATTACAAGATTTTTATAATCGTTTTGCTAATAAGATTGATTTATCAATAGTTGATGATTTAAATGGAAGAAATTTTTTACATGAATCTTCATTATGTAAAACTAATAATATGAGAATTTTCTTGATACAATTATGTTTACAAAATGAAAAATTAGATCCAACAATAAAAGATATTTCAGGTAAAACTGCATTACATTATTCATCAGAAATTGGTAGAGATGATATTTTGAAATTATTAATTGAAAATACTCCTCATTCAGAATTGGATTCATTAGATAATGATTCAATGACCCCATTATTGTTGGCAATAATAAATAATAAAATTCTGTGTTTGAAATTATTATTAGATAATGGTGCAAATCCATTACCTTTACAAGATGATATTAGACCAAAATATTTACCCTTAAACGTTGCTTGTAAAATAGGAAATTTAGAAATAGTTGAATTATTATTAAATCATACGAATAATCAAGATCATATTTTTCAACCAAATGCTGAAGGTTTGTTACCATTACATATAGTTGCAAATTTTGGACATCATCAATTAATACCTATATTAATAAAATATGGTGCAAAAATAAATCAATTGGATAAATTAAATAAATGGGCTCCAATTTTTTATAGTGCTACAGAAGGTCATAGTCAAACTACTTTAAAATTAGTTGAATATGGTGCTAATTTTAATTTAAAAGATGAAGAAGGTTTAAAACCATTATATTATGCTGCATGGGAAGGTCATGTGGGAGTTTTAAATGTTCTTCTTGATGCTCTGAAAAAGGAAAAACTAAAGGCTGAAAAGGCATCTGCAAAGCCAACAGAACCAGAAACATCATTAATTCATGATAGAGGCCAACTGTCGGTTCCTCCTCCTGTTTTAAAATTTAATGAGAGTAACATTAATAATATTGAATTAATACCGGACTTATCATTACCTCCTCCAATTATTCCTGTCAGGAAGTATGGTCATAATTTCTTAGAAAAAAAGATTTTCCTAAAGTTGAATTTCTATACTGGACGAGATTCAATTAAATTATATAAAAATCAATTTCTTTCATCAATACCAGGTAGAGTAACTATCAATTGTGCTCAAAATGATATAATTCCAAGAAACTTATTATTACCAATACTTGATATTGATAAAACTATAACTTTCCAAATTGATTCATTGAAAAATTTCCAGATTGACTTTGAATTATATCCAACTTTTGGTACAAGATTAATAGCAAAGACAACATTATTGTCTGTTATGTTCAATGATAATGAATCTAGATCTTGTTTCAGTGATATTAATGACAATGTAAATCTTGTTGGAGACTTAGTTTTACCATTATTTGATATCAGACTTAAGAATTTAGGTGACTTGAGATTTAACTATCAAATTATTTATCCGTATTCTGGTATTCCATTAGAAATTAGTGAATATGATACATATTGGAAATCAACTAACAATAACAGCGAACTTGACCATTCAAATAATGATAAGGCTATATCGGTTACAACAACTAAGAGGTCTTTTTCATTTGTTACAGCATCATCATTATCAGGTGAATATTATAGAATATTTATTTGTATGTTGAATGATGGTACACCAATAGTTTGCCCTGATTGGAGGATTGATGTAGGAAATGGGTTGAAAATTCCAATTTCGAACTTGACCTTGAGTCAATTAAATAATATAGTTGGTGATGTTTCAAATTTAATCAATGAATCATTAACAGGTAATAACAACAAGAATTTATTGAGCAGAATTTATACACCTTTAGATTTATTTCTAGAGAAAATTCCAATTAATATTTCATTAGATTTAGAAATATTTTATCCAACTTTATATGAATCAAATTATTCAAATTTACAAATTGCTAAAAATGCAGTTGGATTAAATAACAATTTGAACAAATACATCGATTCTATACTTTCAATTGTGTTTGAACATGTTAGATCAAGTTCTTCCACTAAAAATAGATCTAGATCTTTAGTTTTTTCATCAAGCAATTCAATTGTATGCACGATTTTGAATTGGAAACAACCAAATTATCCCGTTTTCTATATAATGAATGGTATTAAAGTTGATAATGACAGTAGTAGTAATAACACTTTTAAGAAAACAACTGCAAACGGATTTGAAGTATTAGAAGAAAATTGTCTTAATAAAATTAAGGAAAAAATAGTGAGAAAGAATCTTAGTAATATGTTATCAGTCAATTCATCTTCCTCATCATCAGCATTATTAGAAGAGCATTTATCATCTTTACAAAGTCAACAAATGAATATAGAAAATATCGATAGCATTAACAAAAACTCAAATATTTATAATAATGAACTTTTAACCCAAGATTCCATAACTAGATCTGTAAAGTTAAGCACAAATTTTGCAGTTATGAATAATTTATTAGGTATAATAATTCCAAGTAAATTAATTAAAGTTTGTCCCGAATTGATCAAAAATATAAGATTAAGAGGACTAATTTTAGTCTCTTCCAATGATATCAGCGACCAAGATGCAGACACAGACTTAGATGAAGTCGATGACGACACAAAGATGGATATCGATGGCAACATTGCCAGAATTGGAGAAAATGACGATGTTAATGGATTAAAATTTAACGGTATTTTAAGTTTTAAAGATGCTATAGATATGTGATTTTATTTTTATTTTATTTTACTTTACTTTATTTTAAATTCTTTTTTTTTTTCTTTTTTTTTATTCACTTTTTATCTAGTTTTAATTTTTCATCTCTTACTGATGCTCTTTTTATTTGCTGTTTCTTAATTAATTCCATGTAAATAGGATTGTTTATATATATATATATATATAATGCACATGTACGAGAATCGAATTTAGACTGTTTTTTTTTTTTAAGCGGACATTACCCGATGATCTATATGATGTGAAGATCTTTTTGTATTTCTTAAATTACTTTGGTTGATTTGAAATTTTCCATTTTGCTTTTCATTTTCAATTTTTGTTTGGGTCACAAATGAACAAGTACGATGCTGTTGTTGTATCTGATTATATATCTATAGATTTGGTTATTTCAGTATTGTTAAAAACATATTTTAATCCCCTTTATACGTGGTTTTTTAATTTAATATTTTATTTCATAACAAGACAAGAATTAATAATTTTTCTTTGGTTACCTATTATAATAGATGTGATATATTTGATATTGAATTTGAATGATTATTTTAAATTGAAGCTTTTTGGGAGTTGTAAATTAGAGAAAAATGACAATATTTTAATTACTGGAGGAAGTAGAGGGTTAGGTTTTAAAATTGTACAAAATTTAGTGAAAACAAAGTTATATCAAAATCTTATAATATTGGATATTAAAAATTTAAATTTTGAACCTGAGTATATGGTGAAAAATAATATTCATTATTATTATTGTAATTTGAATAATGTTGATGAAGTTTCACAATTAGTTGATAAGATTTTGATAAAATATCAAGAGATTAATTTATTAATAAATAATGCTGGAATAAAAGAAGATAGTGGTACAGGATTTTTAAATTTAAAATTAAATAAATTTGATGAATTGATTAATACAAATTTAAAATCTCATTTTATAATATTACAAAAAATAATATCTAATTCTATTAAGAATAATACAAAGTTGTATGTTTTAACAATATCTTCAATATTAGCATTTATAAGTCCCAGTAATTTATCAATTTATTCATCAACAAAATCTTCATTATTATTATTAATTGAATCATTATTTTATGAATTTTATTATAAAGAAAATTTGAAATTTTTAGTAATCTTACCGGGGCAATTAGATACTCCAATGTTTAAAAATAAAATTAGAAAAAATTCATTTAAGAAACAATTTTTATCACCAATTATTGAAAGTAATAAATTAAGTTTAAAAATTATTCAGCTCTTGGAACAAGGTAATACAGGTTGGTATTTTTATCCATTTTACTGTAATTTCATACCTTTATTAAAGATGTTACCACTTACAATTTATCATTTTCTAAGATTATTCAGTGAAATGGATAAAGAAATTTTTGAATAAATTTTTGTTAAAAAAATATATATATACATATATATATATTAATTTTTCTTTTTATTTAATACTTCAATATAGTCATCATTTAAAAATTTTTTAAATAAATCATAATTTAAAAACCCAGTTTCTTCATATAATTCGGTAAATGGTTTACTACTTACTTTTTTATCTTTATCATTTAAAGTAATTGTAATTTTATAAGTTGGTGGAATATTTTTTTTTTCAACTATAGTAGCTACTGTAATTTTATCACCTGTAATTTCATTCTTCCCCATATATTTAATATTATGTTCAACAAATTTAATATAAATCCAATTAATACCACTAATAACGTAAAAACTTGCAATAACATAAATCATATACCAATAATATTCTTCATTCTTAAAATCATTCTTAAATTTTTTTTCTAAATAAAATAATAACAGAGAAAGAAATATTGAAGTATATGTTAATGCTAACCTTATATCAATTACATGGAAATCTTGAGAATATCCAATAGATTCAAAAAAATTAGACAAATTATCATCACAATTTGTTTTCAAATCATAAACAGAATTCAAATTGATCTTCTTCTGTCCTTCAACCATCTTAGAACTCATATTCACCACCAATTCCGGTATTATTAATTAATTAACAACGTTTTCATCATCAACCGTATATAAAAGAAAAGTTTAAAAAATTAAAAAAAAAATAAAAAAATTAAAAAAAAAAATAATATAAATAAAGTGTTTTGCCACGAATAGGATATTTGTATATTTATTTAATATACAAGCAGCAATTAATTTATCATTAATTATAATGGTAAGTTATTGTTTGTGTTATTCATCATTTCATTAGGCATAGGAACATTTGTTTGCATTCGGTGCTTTTGTTTAAATGGACAATCAAGGATCATTCAGTAATAGCAATTTATCATCACCTAGTAGTACTAGTATGAGTAATAACGGGAATAGCATTATCAATAATACTAAAGTCAGCACGACACAGTCATTTGCTTCATCTAAGAAAGATCAGTTGAACCCATCTAATAGTGTTGGTAGTAACGGTAGCAATACCGGTAGTGGTAACTTTAGTGGTAATTTTAGTGGTGGTTTTAGCGGTAGCGGTAGTGGTAGTGGTAGTTCCGGTGGGTCTTTATCATTTAACCAGTCTTTGAAAAATAAGGGTAAAAATTCTTCAAAAATGAGTACTCTGAAACTGTCTCGTAAAAGAGAAGCCAACTCTAGTAGTAAAAGAGGAAATAAGTTATCTAGAGATGAAGTTTTCGATTTGAATCTAGATGATCATGTTATATCTAATGGCGGTAGCTCAAAGGGTAAAGGTAGAAAAGGTCAGATATCAATTAACCACTTGATGCAATTTTCATATAGTGATGACCATTCCACAGAGCATAATATCGATGGTATTCATAAACGAAGACCAAATAATAAGAATTTTAAAAGGAAAAACTCATCAAACATTCATTTAACAGGAAAACATTATATAAACGTGAATTATAAATTTGTTGTTGATCATAGAGGTGATTTTAGACCACAATTACTTGATCCAAATTTACCCATAGATAATAACAATATATTGAGAGTAATAATACCGAAAAATGATACTCAATGTCCAATATGTCTTTCTGAAAACATTATTGCACCTAGAATGGTTTCATGTGGTCATTGTTTTTGTCTTAGTTGTCTTTTGAGGTATCTAGATAGTGAAGATCCAATTCCCCCAAAATCTAATGAAATTAATCTGAAACAGAAAAAGAAAGAATGTCCTCTTTGTGCAAATAGAATTAAAAAAGATGAAATTTTACCTGTACTTATAAATCCTATAGATGAAAGGTTTGAAATTCCTAAAAGTGGTGAAGATGTCATCTTGCAATTGATGTATCGTCCCATAAATAAAATCTTGACATTACCATATCAGTTGAAATTAAGAAATAAAAATTTATACGGTGGGAACATTCCATGGTTTAATTCAAATTCCAGTAACACAATGAATAATCATAATAATAATGACTTAGAATTAACAGATGTTTCGGATTTATTCCAATATTCAAGAATAATGAAAGCAGGCTTGAATTTTATTATTGAGAATTATGAGCGTGAAATAATCGATATCAAGAGACAATATGAAGAAGATAAACTGTTATTTGATGATGATGGCATATATGCACAAAAGGCAATAAAGCAAATTGAAGGCTTGATAGAGGATAGCAAAATATCATTTCTTAATGACTCCATAGATAGTGTTTCATTGGGAAGTAACGGTACAACTTTTAATAGCACTAGTGATGAACTTGGCAAGTCAGATTATGAGCAACAAAAGACTTTAGAAGATCTTTCTATAATACAATCAGAACAACATGAATTTGATGATTCTAATACATATTTCTTTTACGAGACGTCATTCAATTCAAAAATCAAGTTTTTCACTTCTCAATTGGATAACAAAATATTGAAAACATTATATGGACAATATTCTCTTCTTCCTATATGTTTAAAAATGAGAATTGAAAATATCTTGTATGATTATATTGTTGACGAAGAATTGATTAAAAAATTTAAATTTTTAAGCTACTTACCATTAGGTACAGAAATTGCATTTTTAGAATTAGATTGGTTTGAAAGAGACAATGGAGGCAAAACAGAATTTAAAAGGACAAAAAATGAAAGAAAATTACTGTTACCACTTGAAATATCTAAAATTTTCGGTAAAGAATTAATTTCTAGATCTAATAAGACAAGATCAAAAAATTTTAAAGAAGAAAGTTTAAAGAAAAAATATGAAAAAGAATTAGAGATAAAAACTAGAAATTTCTTTGCTAATGAAAATAATAATGATTTGCATTATTATACTTCTATAAGTGATGGTTCTTCTTATAACAATTATAACAGTTATAATAGTCTAATGGCTGATGATCATTACAATGAAGAAGTTGATTATGATGTTTTTTTGCCTCCTCTAACATCATCTGAAGCAGATCAAGATAAACACGATAAACAAGATATACATCAAGATGAAGTAGATAATGAACATGAACAAGAATATGAACGAGACAAAGAACAAAACACGACTTACGAAACCACAGTATGGGGTACCAAGATTGCCAAAATCAAAGACGATACCCAAGACTTGCAGAAAGACAATCATGATGATGGCATGGATCTCTATTTTGAAGAATTACTAAGACAATCAAAGGAAAAAAAAGAATTAAAAAATAACAAGAAAAAGGGTAAAAAAAAATTAGTTTTATTAAGCAGCAATGGTAGATCAGCCTGATAAAAAATAAATTCATTCTTATATAGTTGATGCATTTTTTTGTATTTTATTTTACAATTCATTTGATTCCGATATCCATAAACTAGATAGAAGATGAGAAGCTACATCTAATCTCATCTCATCTCATCTCATCTTGTATTTATTTAATAGAATTGAAGACAGTAGTGGCTAATTATTAAATGCTCGACTTGGAACTGCACGTAGTATTTTTTATTTCTATTGGTATAATAAGAATCACCCTCTAAGCCAAGGAACTGATCTCTATATAATTATCGATAATACCAATTTGAATCATTGATCTTTGGCGTCCTGCAAATAAGTCATTGAGTTGACGATCAAAAGGGAAGTGAAAGGAAAAGTAATGGTTATAAAAGAAATTATTTAAAAATTGAGCTTAAAAAGTTAAAAAGTGGGAAAAAAAAGGGATATTGAAATCTGGAGAATATGAATAATAGTGGTATTCATGATATTGGAGTTAATGACAAATCAAATAAACTCATATTGCCAACATTATATTCATTAGCAGATGAAGATTTGATTATTAGGCCGGCTAATAAAATAGCTGTTTCTGCGATTTTCCAAAATGAAGAATATTATCTTTACAAGATTGAAGGTATTTATATAAGCAGAAAGAAATTTAACCATTGGATCAATGTTTTTCAATTTAAAGAGTTTTTACCACGGTTATCATCGCTAAGTTTAGATAAAGATTTGTCATTGATTAAAGATAAGAGAGATATTGTTGGGCTTGCCAATAATTCTAATTCTAAGCTTTTTGAAGGTACTTATGTATCGTTAACTGCCGCAAGGACATTAGCTAAGAAATATCATTTATATACAAGATTGGCGCCGGTATTGAATTGGGACACTGTTGCAAAAGTGAAATATAACGGAGATGAGTTTTACGAGATGTTTGTGAATATTAACAAATTTAGACATATTAGGATTTTAAGAAGTTGTGAATTGAATAAAATTAAAAAATCGGATATTTATAGATTGGCTTTTTTTAATCATTATTATCGGAAAAATCAAAATGATGAAAAATCGAATTATAGTAATGAGGAGCTTGTAGAAATAGAAAAAAATTCAGAGATTTTACTACATAAGCTGCTCACTTTTGGGAATTGGGATGATTTGAAAGAAGTTGAAGTGTTTGCCGAACGTTTACATGTTCTCAAATATGTTTCTGCAATATTAGACAGTAACTTAAGTGTATCAAGATGTTGGAATAACACATCTCATATTGATAAACTGGGCAGTTTCTTTGATTTGGTTTCTGAAACCCAGTTAAGAGAGAATTTTCAACTACTATCATTTGGATATTGTGACTACTACAGTTTACCATATAGCTTCCGGATCGAACACATTAACCCTAATCCAGGTAAAAAATATGTATTGCTAAAAGATGTTATTTCAGAATTTAAGGTTTCTCCTTTCCCTTCTTGTGCAAGTAAAAAAGTACGGCAAAAACAAATCAAAGTAATCAGAAGAAATTCGGATGATTTCATTTTAGCTGATACATTTATAGAGTATCTAACAGCTATGAAATTATATGAGAAATGTTATAAAATATCTCAAAATAGAGATAAACCGTATAATGAGGAGCAACAAGAAAAATTGATGCATTTCTCAATTTTGAATATATTAAAACTAAGAGATTATATTCAGCTACTAGATGGACTAGAATACTGTTTGACAGAAATTTATCCGCAAATTCATGGATATTGGATTCCTTTAGATGAAGCTAGAAAGATGTTCGAAAAAATGGATTACAACGCCGATATAGTAACGACTGAAGAACTGTTTGATAAATTTTTAAAACTAGGAAAATTTTCCAATTCAAAAGAAATATCATTGAACGTCGACATTGTATCACCACCTTTGCAAAACTCTAATGATAAGAAGAAGGGCACAGTTCTATCAAGGGATTTAAAAGATGTTGAGACCAGTAAAGTGAATGGGATTGGTGCCAGCATAATACTGCTAAACCCAATAACACTTGTAGAGAGACATGAATGGTCGAAAGATGAATTGATTGTATTATTTGAGTCAATTGAAAAATATGGTTTAAATTATGAAAAGATATCTGACATTTTTAAATCGAACAATCATAGAAGGTCACCGTCTGCACTTCGTTCATTTATAGAATCTCCTGATAATGAATCATTTCCGGAATTGAAAATGCTTTTCGGGAATGCCAACTCAACATATAACTCAAAAGATTGGTTTGCATCTGTTAAGAAATTGATTTCTTCTTTGTTTAAAATTGACTCAGAAACAGGGGATGAAAGCAATCGCATGAATTATTCCAGAAGGGCATCATTGCAAGAAATTAAGAAGCAGGCACTCACACTTCGATCAAATTCTAGTAATAGATCATTATTTCCCCATTGGCTGGAAACTGCTGCCTCAGCTGATGAAAATTGCAATTCCAAGAGCGAACGTAAAACTAGTGGTTTCAAAAGATCAACGTCGTTGAAGCGTAGTGATCACTTTTGGGTCACAATAGACCTAAAAAAAACATCCTTTAAATTTAACGGTACTAATAATGACAATAGCAATCTTTTGGTTCAGGACGCCCAAGAAATATCTGACAAGTTGGTAATTTCAGAAACTCAGCTGCAACTGCCTACACAATCGTCTATTTCCATTGATTCGATTGAAAATTTGGCAGCGGTGTTGAAGAAAGCTTCAGCTGAAAATTTGACTACCCTTAAGAATTTTGAAGAAATGTGCGAAAGAATTTATTTGAATTGCGCGGATGATAAAGTTAAACAAGTAATGGAAGACGAGGTATTCAAATTTTGGAGACCAGTCTTTAAAAAAATTAAATACCAGCTGGATTCTGGATTTTCTAATAAAAACAAACAAGAACTCAAAGAAAATAAAAAGCTAAAAAAGAAGCAGAAACATAAAGAGAAAAAAAGAAAAAAACAGAAAAACAAGAGTTTGTATAAGAGACTAAAGTTGAATGACATTGGGAATACTCAAAAAATTGTCATTGAACTCATAAGTAAATCTAACGATACAAGTTTTGAAGTTATGAATATTTCTGAGAGACTTGATGGGAACTCTAGTAAAAGTAATGGTGACTCCGATTATAACTCTACTAACTAGAATTGACACCATTTGTAGATGTATCATGTACGGTTAGTGACTTAAATCTATAAATTAAAAATATTTTTTTCTTGTAGCATTAATATATTATATTACAGATTCAAAATATAAAAATAAAAATGAAATAGAAATTATACAACGAAACCAAACCAAACCAAATCAATTCTATTTTCTCTTTTTACTATTTTCAACATCGTTAATCTTTGAATTATAAGATTGCAGTGGATGGAAATTTTTTTGCACATTTTTAATTTCATCTGACGAGTATCCTGGAACTCTTATATTCCAATTTCTTTCCAAATGTAATTGAACATCTTTAAGGTTCATTTTTTCAACTTTTCTATGTTTAGCTAATCTACAAGAAAAACTAGTTACATTGGTAACAAATTCATCACATAAATCCAATAATAACTCTTCAACATTTTCATCAATAGCAGTGTTGCCATCTCCTTCATCGCTGCCAATATTTCTAACTAACTCCTTCAATTTACGTTTATGCAATACTCGGTCACCTTCCATTTCAAATGGTAGTACAATAGGTGGTTGCAGTGGTGGCAGTGGTAATGAAGGTTTGTGTACATTCATACCGGAATTTGAAACAGTAGTCATTTTCATTGGACTTGGTTGTGTTTGCTGCATAGCATTGAAAACTGGGTTTTGAATTTTAGGGTAAGATGAGGAAGTTGAAGAGGATGAAGTTTTCATAGCAACTGAATTATTGTTAGTACTAGCTTGAGATGAAGAAGACTGTAGTTGTTTATTGATGGAAGTAGCTGGTGATGATACTACTGGCGAAGCTTGAAAAAGTTGTTGTTGGGACTTTGTGGAATCTGCCTTGTATATTTGAGCTTTCGGTTGATTTGTAGACGCTTGAACCTGTTTCTGTTGAGGTTGTTGTTGTTGTTGTTGTTGTTGTTGTTGCTGCTGCAGTTGTTGTTGTTGTTGCAATTGTTGTTGTTGTTGCTGCTGCAGTTGTTGTTGTTGTTGTTGCAATTGTTGCAGTTGTTGTTGTTGTTGTTGTTGTTGTTGTAAATTGTTTACTGAATTTTGCCTCTGAATTGTTGAAGCCAGTTTAAGGTCGTTATTATTTATAACATTCTGTTGTAAAGGAGAAGGTTGACGCAAAATTCCAGAATTATTCGTACTTTGTGATTTCAATTGTTGACTCATTTGATACAATTTCTTGGCGTAATAATCGTACCTTGATTTTAGCAGTTGTTCTTGAGTAATAATATTTTCCAATTGCTCTGGAGTCATTGGCGATTTTTTTGTTTCTGCGAGCATATTCATTTTTGATTTAAAATCATCCAAAATCTGTCTAAGTTTTTGAAACAGATCTATTGAAATTTCCTGAGATTCCATCTGTGGTGATAACGATCCAACCGGTGATGCTGTTTTAAAATTTGAAGAATCACTATTGTTACCACTACTATTGGAAGTAGTGTTGTTGGTTGTAGCAATTGGTGATGGCGTACTTATAGGTGACCCTACATTGTTACCTTGCTGCTTCAACTTCAACTGCTGTTGCTGATAATGCAATAGCACCTGCTTAATCCTATTGGCCTGCTTTAAATGCTCCTTTCCTCTATCTGATTCAGGACCAACTTCTTTTGCCCTTTGCATCTCATTCTTATAATTCTGAGTCAACTTCTGTAACTGAGCAGGTTGAAGAATAAAAGGTTTAGTAGCAATTTTTGTTTGATTCGTCTGATTCGTTTGATTAACCTGATTAACCTGATTCGTCTGATTCGTTTGATTCGTTTGATTAGGCTGATTAGACTGATTCGCCTGGGATTCTGGTTGACTCATGATTGATAAACCTTTTAATTGCAAAATTATAATTTCAATATTATAAATATGATGATTATATTTATAATATTATTGTTGATTAATTTTGGTTATAAAAAAAAAATTTGTCGTGTAGTAGTAATATTCAATTAAATTCAAATTTAAATTGATAATTTGATATTGGAAAAGGATTAAACGAGAGCATTGAAAGAAGGTAGAAGAAGAGAGATGTCATTTGAGATCAATTGGGAGAAGATAGTGTTGGATGATGGTGTTAATTTTCAGTTGAAGGAATTTTTCAATAAGCAATTAGCACAGTTGAGTTCATCTTTACCTTCATATATTGATAATTTAGAAGTTATAAAATTTTCATTGGGAGATATTCCACCGGATATTACTATAAAGCATATTGGAGATCCTTTTCTGGAGTTTTATAAGGAGCAAAGAGATGAGGAAGAGAGTAAAAATAGAGGTTTGAATCAAGGTAAAAATGGTAAAGTAAATGGTGTTGATTTAGATGAAAGTGGAGATACTTTAAAGATTAAAAGTCATAAATATCGTTCAAATGTATTACCTCTGGTACCTATTTCAGATTCAGTTTCTCCAGAGTCTTTGAATTTGAATAGTTATGGTGGTAAATTGAAAGAAAAAGATTTGAAAAAATCACCATCATTTTCAATGGATTCATCAGAATTTTCTACAACGAGTTCAGTTTCTAGAACAAGGTCGTCATCACCATCATCATCACTGTCATTGTCGCTGTCACTGTCACTGTCACCTCTGATGGGTATAATTCCTAGTAGGGCTTTAACTTCTACACCAGTAGTTTCTAAACCACATTCGCCATTAATTTCTTCATCAAATTCCTCATTACCACAACTGCAGCAACAGGATCCAATAGTTTTATCTAGATCAGGTTCAAATACTTTTAATTTACATCTTAATAGCAGCATCATGTCAAATAACCTTGGGATAGGTCATTTCAATTATAATTCAAATGATAGTAGACCTTCATCTCCAATCCCACAATTTACTTCATTTGGACTTTCTCCACAAACTAGTAGAAGTCCCGTTTATTCAGGTGGAACACCTCCTCCTGGACCCAGTGGATTAAGAAATTGTACTACTGCAGATGAAAAAAATAATAAAAATAATAAATCTAGTATTGAATTAGATAATGAACAAGATACCAAAAAAGATTTAAAAAATGAAAATGATATTCAATTTATAGTGGAAATCAATTTTAAAAGTGACTTGTACATAGAATTGAAAACAAATTTATTGTTGAATTATCCTTCAGTTAATTTTATGTCCCTTCCTATAAAGTTGAAACTTACAGAATTAGTTATTCATTCTTTAGCATCAATTACTTATATTGATAAGAAAATATTTCTTAGCTTTCTATGTGATATCGATGATGACGAGACCAATGCAAACTCAGATGAAGATCATCAGCATCAACAACAACAACAACAAAATCTTCTTTACAACTTGAATAATGGTGGGAACTCACCATCTACAAACTACGCCGCAGCACCATATTCAAATGGAACAACACTGAATAATAATAATAATAATAACAACAACAACAACAACAACAACAATAGAATAGATATCATAAAGAAACTAAACATAGAAAGTGAGTTGGGTAGCATTTCAAACGAAAATAATAGTAATATAGATTTCGATAAAGAAGGCTCAATCTTAAGAAATATAGGTAAAATTGAAAAATTTTTAACTGGTATGATTAAAGATTTTATTATAGCTGAGCTAGCATGGCCAAGTTGGATTGAATTCGATTTGGCTGAAGATGAAGAAGAAGATCAAGAACAAGAACATCTTGAAACCACAGAGCTGACAACTGCTAATACACCAGGACAGAAAAAGATTTAAGTTTTACGTATTTTTGTAAATTGGTATAATTCAAAAATTGGTGAAATTTCTAATTTGCATATGAAATTTCACACCAAATTTTTTTTTTTTTTTTTAGTATAGTAAAGAAGTAATTACAATTTTTTAAAATTATTTTTATTAATTAATTAATTAATTTATTTATTAATATTATTATTAATCATATGTGAATTTGGTCTTGTTCTCTTTTGATTGGAGTTTAGTGGTAGAGAGATAGATAGAGAGAAAGAGTTAAATATAAAGTTATATATTAGAGTAACAAATATTAGAGATACTTGGGGGTAGAATTTGTTTTAATAGTTTTTGTATATTTATAATTTTTTAAAAATTAAAAATGGCTTGGAGACGAGTAAGCATAAATTTGATTTTATTGATGGGGGTTGCATCATTATTTTTATTGATGTATTCACAAAATCCTCAAACCATGCGTGATATGATGCTGAAATCTGCTGAGGCAGCTACTGGGAAAAAAAGTGAATCTTCATCAACTGATAAAGCTAGTGGTGATGGTAAAGAAGTTTTAGTTAATACTAATCCTGAAACTATATATAAGACTGTGACTCTGGAGGTAACAGTGGAAGCAACAAAGACTATAACGGAACAAATTACACAATCGGCTAATATTGTTGTATCAGAACCAATATCAACACTGTTTTCAGTAACACATTTTAAATCCAAAAAATATAATTTTGAAAAATATATTATATCTAAATCAAGAAATTTAGATTCTCAAGAACCTTCTGTATTAATTGTTTCAGCAATTGCTGGTAATTCTGCATTTGGAGGTCCTAGAAAATTTGAAGATTTTATGAAAATGTTTTCAAAATTATCTCATAATAAAAATGATATTTCATTAGGATTTTTATTTAAAAGTAAAGATGAATTAACAAGTGTTATGAATTTTCTTTTAGAATATGAAAATTCATCACCAATTTTGGAACAATATTATAGAATTACATTAATTTATGCACCTTTTATAGAAGATACTTTTACTGCAAGTAGAGGAGATAGGCATAATGATAATATTCAAAAATTAAGAAGAAGAGTTTTATCAAGAACAAGAAATTTCTTAATTAATCATTCACTGGCAAATGAAGATTATATACTTTCATTTGATTCTGATGTTATTGATGTTCCAAGTCAAATGTTGGATGTTTTCATTTCATCTGATAAAGATATAATTGTTCCAAGGGTTAGAATGGGTGATAACCAAGATTATGATCTTAATACATGGGCAGGACCAAGAGTTAAACCAAATGCAGCAGAATTTGAAAAATTAAATGCAAATAAAAATGATGAAAATGATTTTGTTTTCATTCCAAATAGAGTTCCTGGTAAGACAAGATTCTTGTCTGATATGATTGATAAAAAGATACTGGATAATAGCGAAGAAGCAGGTCATTATGCAGTTGAAGTAAACTCAGTTGGTGGTGCTGTCTTATTTTTCAAAACTGAAATTTTTAGACAAGGTGTAATCTTCCCACCTTTCTATGTTATTGGTGCTGAGTGGGAAAGAGTTGAAGGCTATGATGGTATTGAAACTGAAGGAATTTGCTACCAAGCAAAAGTTCTTGGTTATTCATGTTTTGCCTTCCCAAACATTGTTGCTTCCCACTACGTCGAGTAATCATCCATTACTCATTACTCATTATTCCACTTTTATTCTATCAACCAACATTCTCGCCTACTTTTGTTTTCTAATTCTTTTTCTATTTTCCCTTTTTTTTTCTTTTGTCTTTTTGTCTTTTTGTCTTTTTGTCTTTTTTTGTTTTTATTTATTCATTTGTTCATTATAGTTGCTGCCATCGGCATTATCATCGGCATTGCCATCGTTGTTGTCTTTTCTCATCATCGTTGTCGTTGTCGTTGTCGTATAGTAAATTGTGAATCTGACATTTTATTAGAAAGAATTAAAAGTAGTGTTTCCAAAGCTCAAATTCTAAAAAGGGAAATGATAAAAAAATTAAAAAAATTTTCATTTTTTAAAAGAAAAAAAAAAAAAGAACTGAAAATTATTCAGTTATCTTATTATACAATATTAATTAACAAACTAAGAGAAAATTGTATTTTTAGGGTTCTTTCTTTTTGGTACAGATAGATAGATCTTTTGAAGATGGTTAAGGGAGCAAGGAGAAGTTCTGTTTCAAAAGATGGGTTTCAAAGCGAAGCTTTGAGTCGTAAGGAAAAGAGAAAATTGAAAAAAGAGATTCTGAAAAAAGAAGAAGAGGTAGTGGCAGATGAGGAAGATGAAGAAGAAGAAGATGATGACGAAGATGACGAAGATGAGGATAATGAATTAGATTTAGAAAAGTTGGAGCAAGGTGCAGATAGTGAAAGTGAGAGTGAAAGCGAAAGCGAAGTAGAAGAAGAAGAAGACAATGAAGAACAGAAAGATGAGCAAAATGAAGATGATGAGGAAGATGATGTTCTGCTTTCTGAAGTTGAGGTTGATTCTGACGCTGATATTGTACCTTATACAAAGTTAACAATTAATAATCTTGCAGCATTAAAGGATTCTTTAGCAAGGATTCAATTACCTTGGTCAAAACATTCATTTGAAGAACATCAATCTGTAACTTCTACAGAAAAAATTGAACCTCAAGTTAAAGATATATATGATGATACACAACGTGAAGTTGCATTTTATAAACAAGGCCTTGAAGCTGCTATTACAGGAAGAAAAGAATTATTAAAATTAAAAATTGCATTTTCTAGACCTTTGGATTATTTTGCTGAAATGATTAAATCAGATGAACATATGGAAAAATTAAAACAAAAATTAGTTAAAGAAGCTATTGCTAAGAAAGCAACTGAAGATTCTAAAAAACAAAGACATTTGAAAAAATTTGGTAAACAAGTACAAAATGCAACATTACAAGAACGTCAAAAGGAAAAAAGAGAAACTTTAGAAAAAATTAAATCTTTAAAGAAGAAAAGACAAGGAAATGAAATATCTAATGATGATTTTGATATTGCAATAGAAGAAGCTACTCTGGCTAAGGAAGAATATAAAGATAAACATGATAAAAATGGTAGAGGTAAACCAAATAATAAAAGATTACTGAAGAATGCAAAATATGGTTCTGGAGGAATGAAAAGATTTAAAAGAAAAAATGACGCTCTGAGTAGCGCAGATATTTCTGGTTTTAGTTCTAAAAAAATGAAAACTTCAAGTGGTGGTAAGAAACCTCGTCCTGGGAAAAGTAAAAGAAGACATGTTTAATCTAGTGTAGTCTTTTTTTTTTTTATCTTTTTTTTTCCATATATATTAACGCAATTAATTTTCTATTAGTAATAGTACACAATTATAACATAAATTTATTCATCAATAATTCCATTTTCTTTTAGAGTTTGTAACAACTTAGCATCAACGTATTTACCTAAAGATGGCTCACCAGTTAATCCTTTCCTCTTTCTAGTTTTCAAGACAAAATCTCTAGATAAAGAGTTACGTGGAACTGGTTTTAATGGAGGTAAATAACAATCTTTTTGCAATGGATCACCAGGGACATAATCCCATTTATAAAAAGTTAAAAAGCACATTGCTTGACCTTGAGTATTTATTCTAATATCTGTTTCTAAACCAACAGAATCAATTACTGGAACAAATCCAACCATTTTATAAAAAGGTGTACCATCAACACTTGCATCTTCTAAGATAGCACCTCTTCTTTTCTCCAAGATTCGATTGAATCCATTAACAACTTCTCTAGAATCAACTGTATTACCTCTACTTGTATCATCGTATGTTTCGGAAACTATCTTGACAATAATATCAACACGATATATGGGTTCCATTAATCTAGGTGATGAGATCATCATTGCAGCATAACAAGCTTTTCTTATCATTGGAATAATTTGTCCACCATTTGAATCCAACAAATTATCAGAATCCATTTGAAAGTCAAGAATTTTAAACTTAATGCTTCGAATAGGTTCATCACATAATGGACCTTCTCTAGTTGCCCATTGGAAACCTTGGACTATTGAATCCTTTAACAATTTCAATTTAGACTTGTCAACTTCATCTGGCAAAGTATCATCAAGTAAAATATTCAGCGCACCATTTTCTGGAGCTCCAAATGACCAGATAGACCTAGAGGCTAATGCGTCCCATTTATATTCATCTCTGAATAATTTACCAATTTTTCTCAGATCTGAAACACTGGTTGGAACTTTACCTATCTCAATATCTCGAGTTATTTTTTCTTCTAAAGGTTCCAGAATTATTGTGACTCTATTTAGTTTATTTGTTGATTCAATTGAAATCTTAGTCATTGAAAGATCTGTACAAGATTCAGCAAATCTACTTATTGGATCACTGACTTTGATTTCAATATTTGAATATAATTTCCTCAAATCATGTAACAAGCAGTCCATGTATAATTCCCCAGAACCCAATATAACGTGTTCACCGCTTTCTTCAACTTTTATTTCACAACCACAATATGATTTATTAATTTTCCGTAATCCTTCAAGTAATTTAGGTAATTCTGAAGGGTTTTGAGGTTCTATAGCCACTTTGAAAACTGGTTGGATTATATAATCTAATGGTTTAAAAATATATAATTGTTGATCAAATGTTGACTCATAAATGGTTGCAGTCTTTGTTACAAACGTATCCAAATCTTTGGAAGTTATTAAACCTATGCACCCTGCAGGTAATTCAGTTACAGGAATTCTATATCTTCCACCACTTATATAAATTTTTTGTAATTCTTGTTCAATCATATCTTCATCATCATCTGGTGAGTAAGCTTCTCCTAAAATTTTATAAGTTGTTTTCAATTTTAATGTACCACTAATAACATGTACAACACCATAAAACTTTGATGAATCTTTGGAATCTATTAATTTTGTAATATGAGCAATTAATGGTCCATTTTGATCACATCTAGAAATATGTTGTTTAATTAAATCAAGTGATTCTGATTTTGTATTAAATAATAAACGATCAATTTTTTGTGAAGCAATATCTATTGGTGAAGGACAATTTTTTTCAACCATATCAACGAAACCTGAAGATGACCCAAAAATTTTTTTACAAATTTCTCTTAATAAAACTTGTGAATCTAATTTGAATAAGAATGATGGTAATGAATTTAAATTAAAATGTTTTTGTAAGAAAGACAGTAATTCTTTTGGTTCTTTTGTTAAAGTATGACTAAATATTTTGTATAATGGATTCAATATGAATTTTATAAATGATCTATGATTACTTTCTAAAGAAGAATTTTTTTTTTGAAGAGTTGAAAACAGATTTGTTTTATCATCATAATAAATGTCACCCCAAAGACGTGAACCAAATGAATCAATATCTAAATCATTTGCATTAAATCGTTCACAATATAATTGAGCAAAACTTCTTAGATTAAAGCAAAATTGATATGAAGAAGAAGCAAATAATACATTGTTTAATTCTGGTGAGAAATGTAAAATTTCATTTTTATTATTAAATTCTGAATTTTTAATAAATTCATTAAATTCTTCTATAACATGTCTTAATTTAAAATATGCATCTAATGGTGGAAGACGTAATTCTAATATAAGTCTATCAATTTTATTTATTACCAAACACATTGGGATATTATATTGTAAACAATTTTGAATTGCTAATTTATCACCAATTGATAAACCTTCAATACAATCAAGTATTATAATTGCACCATCAACGGATGCGTTTGAAATTGCCAATTCATCTGCGAAATTAACATGACCTGGTGAATCCAATATATTAAATACAAGACTTTTCTTATTTAAATCTTGTAATAATAAAGTTACTGGAGTTGATTTTATAGATAAACCTTTTTCAATTTCTAAAAAATGAGTATCTGTATATCTTAATGGTTTAAAATTTTTTAATTTTTTAAAATTTATTGTTTTTAAATCAGAATGAGTTTCCCATATTAACATATCTAAAAAACTTGTCTTTCCTGAATGTAAATTTCCAATTAATGAAATATTTCTAATTCTTTCTGGTAATGATAACATTGAATTTACTAAATAATCTAATGAATATACTGTTGAAGGTAATTCTGTTTCTTCTAATTTTAAAATTTTTTGTTCCACTGGTTTAACTATTGGTTCATCTATATCTTGAGTATCATGTGTTTGTATAATAGTTTCAACATCTGGTCCAAAAGTTTCATAAATTGAAGGATAATATTTTTTATCTTCATTGAGTACAATAGCAGTAGTACTCAGAGTATTAATATCATTCTCATTCTCATTCTCATTCTCATCAACCATCTCTTCTTCCGATCCATAACCGGCAACATCATAATTCACATCCCCCGAGTTTGTATCTGAGCTTGAATCTGAATCCAGTGCATCCCCAATGAGATTACCAAACCTAAAAAAAAAAAAAAAAAATGGCATTAGTATAAGTTCAAATATCAAATATTAACTTAATTATTTATACATACTCGTCGTAAACGTCTTCATCGCTGTCCATGATTTGCAAAACCACAAAACCCAATTTGCAAGCTGAGCCTTAATGAACAAAAAACTTTAAATAATAAGAAAATAGAAAAAAGTATTAGCTTCTACTCTATAATTAAGTAATATATATATATATATATATATAAAGTATAATCTTTCAGCTGCTATTTAGTAAGAGACAGTTTTTAATGTGTCTGTCGTCAGTCAATACTGAAAGAAAAAGAAGAAAATGAAAAAAAAAACCAAAGTAGTGTATTATGGAACCAAGTTACAAAATAGGAAACTTTGGTACAGGTAGTGCATAGTACCAGAAAAACTAAAAAAAATTTTTTTTTTGAAAAAACCTAATAGTAGTGTACAATAAGCAAAACCAGGCACGTGCGCGCGATGTCATCAGATTTTTTTTTTTTTTCTTTTCTTTTTCTTTTATTTTTACTTTTTAAATAAAAACAAGTCGTGCACGAAGTTAAATTTTCAACAGTATGGTGACGCCATAGCCATAATAAAAATAATAGTAATAAAAATGGTAGTGTACTTGCTTTTCCATTATTCTTCTATTATTCTTCATGTTTTTTGTTTTTTCCCTTTTAGGATTAAAGCTTTTTTTAAAATTGATTTGATTTCTTAATACAGAAACTTAGGGCGGTTAACGTATGCAACGCGCCCTAAATTACCGAATTTGGTTTTTTCTTTTTTTTTTTGATTTTTTTTTTTCTTTTAAAATTTTATGCTAACAAAAAAATTTCATTTTGAAATTTCATTGTAATTACTAAAATAATATTTTTAAATTATATTTATTCAACACTAAATTCCATAATAATAATAAAAAAAAANAAAAAAAAAAAAGATTACAAAATTCATTCATTTTAGTAGTAATCTATTTATTTGATAGATTATCTATATCTATAGTTTTTGTTAGAAGGAAAGGTTAGATTTTTATAGGTATAGATTGGTATTTTTTTTTTTTTTAGAAGATGGTAGCTACTACATCATTCGCTAAGAATGCCTTGTTTAGATCAGGTTATTCATCTAAAAAAATTCAAAAATGTTTGATTATTACTGGATTATTAGTTTATTTTTCAATATTCATAGTATCGATAGATAGTTTTATTCCATTTTTATCATTGGGACAACAATCATCAAATACTGTTACTAGAGATGAAAAAAATTCAGATTCACAAACTGAAATATCTGGTTCATTGAAAAAAATTAATTTAAATAATAAAATTGATGTATTAAAACAAAATGCTCTGAATAATGAAATTGAATATAAAGTGATGAAAGCCATTGATCCAAATTTTAGTAAAGATACTGATGGTGTTGATATTAAATATGAAGACACGTTAATAAAAGAAGAATTAATTTCTCCTTCTTCAGATACTTCATCATCATTATCAAATTCTTATATTAATCATCAAAATATAATGGAAAGAATAAATAGGTACTTGGGCCTGTCATCTTCTTCCTTATCAGATTCGAAAAAACTTGATTCTTCTCAGAAATCAAGTCATGATCTGGTTATGGATAGAATAAATAAATATATAGATGATGCTTCTCCTAAAAATAATGAATATGACGAGTACGCGCTGCTTAATAAAGGTCCAGTTAATGAACAAGAGCCAACAAGACAGCAACTGCCACACCAACTGCAACTGCAACTGTCTCAGGTTCCTGTTGTTGCTGTTCCTGAGAAAGCTGTTCAAAAAGAAGCTAATAAAGAAAATTCAGAAACTAACGCCAATGAAAATACTAATGCTGGCTCTTCTTCTCCTGCAAAAGCTGAAGCCAATGCCGCTGAAGCTCCTGCTGTGCTGGCAAATAACGCAGGTAATGCAAATAACGCGCAACTCGATTCAAGCTCAGGTTCAAGCTCAGGTTCAGGTTCTGGTTCAGATGCATCTGAACTGAATCCAATCTTTGTCTTTGATAAAGGTAAAATTGTTAAACCTGAAACTGGTGAAGAACAAGACGCACAAGATCTTGTTGCCGCAGGAATACCTCCTATAGCTCCACCACAGAGCGGAGACAACGATGAAGATGCAGGCAGTGTCACCGTTGTTAGTCCGGAAGAAGCAAATGCAAACCCTGAATCCAAGGATGCACAAGTAGCACAACAACCGGAACTGCAACAACAGAAAGAAGAAAAGCCAAGTAACATAAATCTGGAACAGCCAGCTCAGCAAGCTCCACCAGCTGAACCAGCTAAAGATGTACCAGTTGCTAAACCAGCTGAACAAGCTGAACCAGCTCAACAAGCTCAACAAGCTCAAGATGTACAGGTTCCTCAGAAAGACACTGCTAAAGATTCTTCTGCTGATACCGTTCCTGCAATAGGTGAACAACTGGGCAGCGCAAAAGAACCTGCACAGGCAGATACCAAACAAAGTTCTGAACAGCAACAACAAGAACCAGCTAAAGGAGATCAGGCAAAGGCTCTGCTGCCTGCAGAACTGCCTGCAGATCAATCACAGCAGGGAGGAGTTGCTCAAGAAGGTGCTTCTCAGCAACAGCAAAAGGAAGCACAGGCTCCTGCTGCTGCAAATGATAAGCTGCAACAGGCTGATAAAGAAATTAAGGAAGAAAAGAAACCTGTTGTTGAACAACAGCAACAAGAGTCTTCTGGAAAATCAGCATCTGAAGCTAAATCAAATGCTAATGCGAATGCTGATCCAAATGCTCAAGTAAGAGATGTTGATAAGATAATTGAGGTAGAACCAGCTCATTCACTTTATGGTCCTTATGAGCGTATTATCAATATCTTGTATGAATCAACTATTAGCACCCCACCTTTGAGAAACTACCGTGAAACTGCAAAACATGTTAAAGCATGGATTAAAGATACTACTTTTACAAGAGAATATCTTGATTCATTATTAGAGATCAATGACCAGTCTTTTTACGATTTAAAAGAACAACATGATAAATTGAAAAGAACAATTCAAAATGAAAATATTCCATTTGGACATGCAGACAAGATGAAAGTTGGTTCAGATGGTATTGTTTTAGTTGGTGGTGGTAAATATAATTTATTAGCATTGATTAGTATTCAAAATATCAAGTCATTAGGTTCTCAATTACCAATTGAAATTTTTATTGGTAGTGAAGCAGAATATGATGCTAATTTCTGTAATAATATATTACCAAAGTTTGGTACTGGTATCCAATGTACTTTACTTTGGGAAGAATTTGGTCCTGAATTGATTTCACGTTTAGTGATTAGTGGATTCCAATACAAGACATTTGCATTATTGGTTAGTAGATTTCAAAACATTTTGTTTTTAGATTCGGATAATTATCCTGTTACAAACCCAGACTTGTTATTCAAATCAAAAGCATTTATGGATAACGGTTTAGTTTTCTGGCCTGATTGTTGGTATAGAACTTCAGCTCCATCATATTATGATATTGCTGATATTCCTATTGGTAGAAACAGAGTTAGAGGTCCAAGTGCGGAGTTACCACCAGATGTTACAGAATTTAACTACCATGATTTAGAAGGTGCTTTACCTGATCCAACTACAGAAACTGGTATGATTATGGTTAATAAGCTCACACATAGTAAGACATTAATAATGGCGTTATATTACAATTTCAATGGTCCAGATTATTATTATCCTATTTTCACCCAAGGAGGTGCTGGTCAAGGTGATAAAGAGACATTTATAAGTGCAGCACATGTTTTAAAAGAGCCATACTATCAAGTTTCTAAATTTTTCAAGTTCATTGGTGCTTGGAAACATGAAGAGTTTGACTTTAATGCATTGCTGCAGTTTGATGTTATAGATGACTATTATAACCATGAGCACAATTTTAAACCGGGAGATGAAGGTTTTAGAGATCCAAAGATATTATTCATGCATTTGTCCTATCCTAAATTACTTCCAGCTCAGTTGATCAACGATGTTGAGTATACTTTTGAAGGTCAACCAAAGAGATTATATGTCAACTCTACATTTGAACTTAATTACGATTTTGAATTAAAAATGAATGAATTTTTCAACCAATTCTTATGTACCAAATATGATGATTCACAGGATGAGTATAGAGTTGTTGAAAAGGATCTTGGATTAAAATTAAATGATATAGGATGTGATAAGGACTTGATGGATCAGTACTGTGAAGAAACGTTTATTCCACATGTTGCATACTTGAAAGAACACCCTGAGTTAACCACAGAACAAAAAGAGGAGAGAGAACGTGAGAAGGAAAAAGCTGAATCCGAGAAGGCAAGTGGTGGTAGCCCAAAAGATGATGATAAAAAAGAAGCTGTACAACAGCCGGAAATTGAACTACAACTGATACTGGTACAACCTGAAAAGAAAGATGGAGAGGCCCAAGAGGCTGCTCCTCCACCACCTGCTCCTATTGAAAACAATCAAGAAGTGGTTGCTGGAAACCAATAGATTTTAAAAAAAATTAGCCACTATTTTCTTTTTTTAAATCAGAACAGGAATTTTGATTAATAAACTATTTTGAGAAGCATATTTTTTTTTTATTACTATTACTATTATTATTATTATTATTGTTTTATTTTGTTTTGTTTTGTTGAATTTTTTGTTTTGACTTTGCTTTTGTTCTTGTTTTTACTGTATTACAAATGGGATCAATTATTTACTATTTTATTTTCTATATTCGGTGACTTTATTACTTTATTTTTTATTTCTAATTAAAATTTTCTGTTACAATCATTATAATTTTTTTTTTTTTAAAATCCATTTTTTAACTTTCTTTCTCCGTTTCCCTTTTTCAATTGTCGTTGACAAACACTTTGTTTTGCTGAATTTTTAGTTCAAAGAACTTTTTTTTCTAGAATAATAATTTCAATGAAATAGGTTAATAGGTCATTCTATATAAGTTTTTTTTAAGACTAGAAGAAATTATAATAAAATAACTGATTTTACTTATTTACTACTATATAATTTTTGTTTGTCCAATATATTTGTTTGAAATGAATTTTAAAAAATTTTGATCAATTTCCATATGTTGCAGATCAATCGTTAAAAATTCTACTTTATCCTTTTGATATAAAGTTTTCAAACCTATTAAATTTTTATTAAAACTTGTAGTTTCATTAAATAATAATAATTTGTTTAAAGAAACATCAAAATCATAAAACCAAGCACTTTGCTTTGGTACTAAAGTTTGATCTTGATTAAACATTACCATTACTAATTTATTTTGTAAATTTTCAATTAAATTATCTTTATATTGCCAATTTTTTCCATCATCATTATTAATATATTTTAAAAAAACAGATTCTTTTAAATATTCATCATAAGAATAAATATCTCTAAAATATTGTGCCTGCACAATACTATTTTGAATTTTTTTTTATAAACTTGTTTTTTCAATAAAGAATTTCGATTTTTACAAAACCAATCTTGATTTTTACACATTGGTAAATCATAAATTCCATTATGAGGAGATCCAAAAGTTATTAAATTATTGAGTTTAAAATTATTACAAGTTTCTAATAATGCTCTTAAAAATAATCCACCTTGAGAAAATCCAATACCATCAATAATTTTCAGATTTGGTAAATTTTTTTGTAAATCTTGACATACTTGATCCACTTGTAAAGAAACATTACCAAATATACTTAATTGTTGATCTTTATCATTATCTTCATCAATACGTATAGAATAAATAAATAAATCAGGATGACTTGATTGGAAAACCTCTATAACTTTGGCCATTGAAGAAGAATTATAAGAATCTCCCATACCATGCCATAATACTAAAACTTGTTGCTCATCATCATCATTATCATTGTGAATCTCAGAAGTAACACTACCAAACTTATCAATAATAAACGCATTTTGAGCATCAATTATAGCAGAAAAAAGCAAAATTATCAATACAACTAAACTTTTCATTTTTTTTTTCACTATTATTCCCAATAGTATATATTTCAATTACGGTATTAAACAATCAAAAGTGTTTCTCATGATCAAGATAAGATAAAAAAAGAAAGAAAGAAGGTATTAAAGAAAAAAAAGAAAAAATAAAAAAATTTTTTTTGTATGCATTTAATTTAATTTAATTTTCATTTTCATTTTAATTTTTAATTTTCAATTTCAATAATTTAATTTGGTGGATGATCAAGATGAATCCTAAAGATTATATATTAGGAGAAGAAGCATATAGACAGTCTGAAAAGTCATTAAAGGCGTTGGTTACTCATTTAAATAAAGGTATTAAAGATCCTATTTATTTAACAATAAATTTAAACAATCCTATTGTTCGAGAAAATGATTATATTCCAAGATTAATACCGTTAAGTAATAAATTTTCTTCACCAAAATTATCATCAATGAAGATATTACTTATTACCAAAAATGATCTTAATGGTGAGAATTATAGAAATGTTATAAAAGCTAAAGAATCACCAATTTCTGAATTATTTCATGATATAATTACTTTAAAAAAATTGAAAAAAATTGCTTTAAATAAAAAAAAATTGAATAATTTTTATAATGAATTTGATATGATAATTTGTGATAATAGAATTTCAAAATTACTTTTTAAAATAATTGGTGGTGATTCTTTATATTCTAAAAAAAAAAATACCATTTTTAATTCAAATGGCAAAACCTGATTTTTCATCATCAAAATTAATTTTATCACAACAACGTAAATTAAAAGATGAAAGATGTGATGTAAAATATATTTTAAAACAAATGAAATTTATTTGTCAAAATACAAATTTTATACCTTCAGGATCAGGAACATGTTTATCAATTAAAATTGGTTATGCAAATATGAATATACAAGAAATGATTGAAAATATTAATGATGTTTTAAATTTCTTAATTGATAATAAAAATAAAAATGTCATTTGTGGTAAGGAAAATTTAATTAAAGGTGGAATAAAATTATATAAAGATGTACATATAAGAAGTGAATCAACTATTAGTTTACCTATATATTATCAAAATAAATAAATAAAATAATTAATTAATTAAATAAAATTACATATACATTATATATAGATCAATCTTATCCTTTTTCTTCTTTTTTTTTTTTTTGGTCTCTCTTTAGTAATAACCAGTTACTTAGCCAATTACTTAGCCAGTTAGTTAATTAGCCAGTTATCAATAATACTTTTAATATGTGACAAAAATAAAAAAAAATTAATTAATAAAAAAAACTTCTTTTAGGGCTTAGATGAAGATTTATAAATGATGAAAAGTTTCCAAATATTTTTTTTTATTTGCTTTTTGCTTTTTGCTTTTTGCTCTCTTTTTATTTTTTTATTTTTGATTTTAATTTTTTGTTGATTGGAATTCAACTGGAAGAATCATTTTAAAATTGGAAAATTATGTTTAGGAATGTGTTGATATTGGTATTAGCTATTGTATTAGCACTTCAGTATAATGATAATAATAATTTTTATAAACGATATTTAAATAAGAGTATTTCTATTAAGAAGGAATTAGATCTTGAACATCCTGATATTGATAGGGCAAAATTGGCTACAAATCTGTATATACGTCCTGAATTATTGGGGAAACGTGATAGACAACAAATTGGAATTGAAAATGCAACAATTTTAATGCTTACAAGAAATTGGGAATTACCTGGAGTATTAGATGCAATGAGATCATTAGAAGATAGATTTAATAGAGATTATAAATATCCATGGACTTTTCTTAATGATGAACCTTTTACTGATGATTTTATAGAAAAAACATCTTTAATGGCAAGTGGGAAAACAGAATATGGATTAATTCCTGAAGAAGAATGGTCAAAACCAAAATGGATTAATGACACCCGAATGCAAGAATCTATGGATAAAATGGTTGAAGATGATGTGATATATGCAGGTTCATTAAGTTATAGAAATATGTGTCGTTTTAATTCTGGTTTTTTTTATAAACAAGAATTAGTTAAAAAATATGATTATTATTTTAGAGTAGAACCAAATGTTGAATATATGTGTGATTTTCAATATGATCCTTTTACTTTAATGAGAAAAAATGGGAAATTATATGGTTTTATTATTACAATTCATGAATATGAAGCAACAATACCTACATTATGGGATACAATTGAAAAATTTATGGATAAATATCCAGAATATATTCATGAAAATAATGCATTTGAATTTATAACTAATAAAGATATTATTGGTAATATTGGATTAAATGTTAATTCTCATTCAAGATATAATTTATGTCATTTTTGGTCAAATTTTGAAATTGGAAGTTTAGAATTTTTTAGATCAAAACTGTATAATGATTTCTTTGATTTTTTAGAAGAAACTGGAAATTTTTATTATGAAAGATGGGGGGATGCTCCAGTACATACTCTTGCTGTTAGTTTATTAATGGATAAAAATAAAATCCATTATTTTGATGATATTGGATATTATCATGAACCTTTTTTATCTTGTCCAACATCAAATATGTTAAAGACAAATAATAGATGTATTTGTAAAAAAAATACAAAGACAATAGATTTAACTCCTCATAGTTGTTTAAGTAGGTGGTGGAAATTTGGAAGTGGTAGAAATTTTTTAAAAGAATTTTAAATAAAAACAATAAGTGAGTGAGCTAGAAGAAGAATAAGAAATTTTTCAATTAGAACAATTACTTTTTTTTTTTTTTTTTTTTTTTTTGATAAAAGAAATAATAATTTTTATTTTTAAATTTAAATTTTATTTTATTTTTTTTAATATGGACGTTCTAGTCTATGTAATTCATCCAATATTGTTTGTAATTCTCTTTTTGATTTTTTATTATTTAATGAAGGTATTAAACTTAATGCTTCTTCACTTTCTTCTAAATCTAAAGAACCTAATTGAGCAATTTCAAAAGGATGTAAATCTTTATTTTCTGGTCCTTTTAATAATGATTCAACAGCTCCAACAGTTTGATCATCTTTAAAACGAGAAAATGTTGATAAATAATCCATTGTTTTTCTTAATACTTCATTTGCAGAAGGAGCTAAAGCAACATTTGCAAGAGTTTCATCATCATCATCATCATCATCAATATCAATATTACCAACCCCATCTTGATTGTTTCCATTTTCTCCACCTTGGCCTTGTCCATTAAATTCTGGTTCTCCACGATCTTTTCTCATTTGTCTTCTTCTTACTTTTAATGCTTCTCTTATTAAAATTCTTGCTTCTGATAAATTTAAAGTTATTAATTTTTGATGATTACCTTGATGATCCATTTGATCAATTTGAAATTCAGGTCCTAATTTTAACTCAGCCGCATTTTCCTCATCATCAATCGTCTGTGATGCTCTTCTTCTTCTCCTTGTTCCGAATGTAGAAGTTGATATATTCATCTTAATTAACCTTATCTTATATATATATATTTATATATATATTTATATATATATATACTTTTACTGATAATCACAATTTATAAATATTAATTACGCCTTTGCGTCTTGTAAAAGTGCTTGAAAAAATTTAAAAACGGAAAAAAATTAAAAAAAAAATTAAAAAATTTCCTATTATGGATGTTTGAGCTCTAGGAGCACTACTTGTGTAAAAAAATATTTAGACTCTTGTTTTTTATCACACTACTGTTTTGAGTTTGTGTATTAGCACACTACTTTTATATTAACATTGTGTTTGCTTACACTACCTGTTTTAAATTTCTTTTTTTTTTTTTTGACACGTTTTACACAACTTTATTTATATATTTTTTTTTCTTCGGTTTTTTTCTTTGTTGAATGACACAATAAGAGATAAATAACACAAGCCATATTAATTTTAGATAACCTAGATAAAAAAAAAACAAAAAAAAACTAAAGCTAAAAAGTAATAATATAGTAATAATATAATTAAATAATAAATACATGTTATATATATAAGTATATATATATATGAAATATATATATATTGTAATATATATGGAGCATATATATGATATATAATATATATATATATATATATATATATAAATGCATTCACAACAACAGCATCAAGGTCAACAGACCACAAGGTCTCCTTTACAATTTTATACACAGCAATTTAATAATAATGATGGAAATAATATTAATTGGCAAGGGTCTACACCAAATTCAACAACAGCTTCACCTTTAGCAGGTAGTGGAGGTAATACCATGGGCGCTACGTCTCAAGGAATGGGTAATAGGGGTTATAATTTAAGAAATCCTATAAATGAATTACAAAATCATAATTATGATGAACAACTGCTGTTTAGAAATCCTTGGGGTGGTTTAAATAATGTTAATTTACAATCAAATTTACAACAACTGCAAAATTTGCAACAACTGCAAAATTTACAACAACCGCCAAATATTCCACCACCAAATTTACAACACCAGCCGCCCATGCATTCACAATCGCAATCACAATTACATTCACAAGCTCAGGCTCATCCACAGGCTCATTCTCACTCTTATCCACATAATCAGTACCAGCCCAACTCATCATCTGCTTCTACATCGCTGCTTCAAATGAGCGTTTCACCAAGTAATAGTACTGTCAATAGAGGATATTTCCCGCCGCCTCCGCCACCATTTCAACAACAACAGCAACAACAACAACAACCGCCACCGCCTCCTCCTACTCAAAGATTACTACCCTTTTCACATGCACGAAGTTCACCAGGTCATATTCTACCACCGCCAGTCACATCGCCTTCACAAGGAGGAGGAATAATAGCTGGAGGAGGGCACGCGTTTCAAGTGCCTCCACCTCCATCCCTACTTGCACAACAACATCAATTTCAACAACTGCAGCAACTGCAAATGCAACAACTGCAACAACAACAGGCTCAGGTGCATAATCTTAACCCGCCAACGAGATCTTCAGCAATTGCTTCTTCTTCAGGAGCAAACTCTTTTAATCAGAATTTACCAACAACTTATGAATATGATAATATGACTTCGCAATTACCTCCACCTCTGCCTCCTACAAGAGCTGCAGCGCCAGGGCCGTCTTTGCAACAACAATATTATCATGATAGTTCAGGGATACCTTTAAGTGATATAGCAAGGCGCCAATCTGTTGCCATTGCTAAAGCATTTAGTAATCGTGCTACTACAATGGATTCTTCCACTCCTGGTATTGCAAATGATAATAATAACATTTTATCCAATGAAAGGTTTATGACAAGAAGAACATCTTTATTCAATGCTAATTCTATTTATCAACAACAAAGTAATTTGGAAACTAAAAAAGTACCAGCACCAAGATTACAAAAAATCACCAAAAATTCGGATTTAAAACCACGTTTAAACCCTCTGCCTAGATATAGACGTGCTTCTGCAGGTTCTCAAAATATTTCTCCCTTGGTTGCACTTACAATGGCATTAAGTTCAACTTTTTCTATTTGTCGTCCTGAATATAGTTATAAATCTTCAAGAAATCCAAGAAGAGTATTAACAAAACCAAGTGATGGTCAATATAATAATGGTAATGATAATAAAGAAAGTGATTATATTCTTTATGTGAATGATGTATTAGGTGTACAAGAAAATAGAAAATATATTGTATTAGATATATTAGGTCAGGGGACTTTTGGACAAGTTGTTAAATGTCAAGATTTGAAAACCCAAGAATTAGTTGCTGTAAAAGTTGTTAAGAGTAAACCTGCTTATTTGAATCAATCATTAACAGAGATAAATATTTTGGAACATTTAAATAGTAAAGTGGATCCTACTGATCATCATCATTTTTTGAGGTTAAAGGATAAATTTGTTCACAAGAATCATTTATGTCTTGTATTTGAATTATTATCATCAAATCTTTATGAACTTGTTCGTCAAAATCAATTTCATGGTTTACAAATTAAATTAGTAAGAAGTTTTACTCAACAATTAATTGATTCTTTATGTGTTTTAAAAGATCTGAAATTGATTCATTGTGATTTAAAACCAGAAAATATTTTACTTGTTTCTCCAGATAAACCTGATATTAAAGTGATAGATTTTGGATCTGCATGTCATGAAAGACAAACAATATATACATATATTCAATCTCGTTTTTATAGATCTCCTGAAGTTATTCTTGGTCTTGCATATTCAACTTCCATAGATATGTGGTCTTTAGGTTGTATAATTGCAGAATTATTTTTAGGATTACCTTTATTTCCAGGTACTTCTGAATATAATCAAATAACAAGAATTGTGGAAATGTTGGAAATGCCTCCAACGTGGATGTGTGATATGGGTAAAAATACTACAAAATTCATGAACAAAATTGAAATGACTCCACAGCGACAACAACAACAACAACAACAAATGCTGCAACAACTGCCACAACAGCAACAGCAACAGCAACAGCAACAGCAACAGCAACAGCTACTGCTGCATCATCAGATGCCAACAACTGCAATCAGTCATCACACTGGAGGTGAAGTAGATTATTGCTATGAGTTAAAACCAATGGCTCAATATTCTCAAGAAAACAAGGTGGAAGAGCAAAAGTCCAAACGTTACTTTAAAGATTCTAAATTAGATCAAATTATTATGAATTATGCTTATCCAAAAAAATTATCTAAATCAAAATTGGAGAAAGAGATTAATGATAGAAAATTGTTGGTTGATTTCATTAGAAGATGTTTAGAGTTAAACCCTGTAATAAGATGGACTCCTCAGGAAGCTAAAGAGCATCCTTTTATTAAAGGTGAATAATTAAAGACACTTAGTTACACTTGAAATTTCATTTTTTTTAATAATAATATTTCCTTTTTGTTTACAATGTTTGAATACAACAAACAGTTCTTTATTCTTTTTTTTTTTTTTTTTTTTTTTT
>KV454014.1:1314551-1329634 GCA_001661245.1 Pachysolen tannophilus NRRL Y-2460
AAATAAAACAAAAAAAAAAAAAAAAAAGAATAAAAAAGCTTTTTCTAATTCTATATTCCCCCAACCTAATCTACAATTCTATAAATACTCTTTTATTTGAATAACTGTGAGAATATGAACTTTTGATCTCAAATTCATCTATTCACGTTTTGGCTCTTTTATTTTATTTCAAAAATTCACATTTTAATTGCTGACTCGTGTTTTTCTCCGAGGAGAAGTAAGCGATGCACACAACTTCTCCGGAAACTCTAAAAACGGAGAACCAAACGGAGAAGTTTTAATTGTTCTTTTTTTTTTTTTTTTTTTGCGCTAAGAGTAGTTAGTTAGTTAACCTTTTATTGGCAAGATGAGTTTAATTGAGTTTAAGTTTTTAGTTGTAGTTGAGTTGATTTAAATCAAATAAATGACCAATAGTTCATGAAAAATTATTATTAAAAAACTGAGCAAAAGAAGGAAAATTAAAGCTAAAAAAATAATAATACTTGAAAAGAATGAAAAAATAAAGTGGGAAAAATTACGTACAAAAGGTGGAACTAATTGTTCAAGTTTGTTCTGGATGATCTCTGAGGAACTGAACATGGGGTATAAAGATTTCTCTGCAACTATTATCTAAAACTTCTTGATTAACCTCTATTGTTTTCAATTTAGTAGCAGCAGATCTTTCGAAAACTTTTAAGTCACCATCATTTGAATCATCGTATTCGCTACAAAATAACTGATTAAATATGATATTGATTCTTAATTCAAAATCTTGACCAAGTTCTTTTGTTAAGCCTTCATATAGTCTGATATGCTCATTTTTATCATTAATATATTCTTTTAAATAATACAACCATGCAGGTAATAATTTAGGATAATTAATATGCATAAATATAAGTTTTGGTTCTTCATAGTCTGAATCTCCAGGTGATAACATTTTTTTATAATTATGGAAACTCTTTACCGGATCATATTGACCAAGAGATTTATGTTGGGGTTCATTTTTTTCATTAAGATAACCAAAGAACTTTAACAGTTTTTGAGTTTGATAATATGGTGTATTTAAAACCGTGGCTGCAGCAATAAAAGTTTCTTTATCACCTTCACCTGCACCACCTTGGGTTAATAATGGATAATAATATCCCGGTCCATAAATATTATAATAAAGTGATAATAAAAGAGTTTGTGAATGCATTTGCTTATTTACCAATATCAGCCCAGATTCAACTGTTGGGTCCGGTATTGCACCTTTCTTATCATGGAAATTAATTATTTTTTCGTCCTTATTTTCGGATTGAGGTTCATCTTTAACCTCTATACCAGCAATCTCATAATATTTTGGAGATGATGTTCTAAACCATGCATCTGGCCACAATACTAAGCCCTTTTCTTTAAATACATCTGACTCTAATAAATAATCTGGGTTTTCTACTGCATATAAATCAGAATCCAAATACATAATATTTTCAAAACGACTTATTAATAACGCCAAAATTTTATATTGATATGTGCTGATATCAAAAGATTCCAATAATTTGGGATCAATCTCCTTGTATAATAAGCTGCACCTAGAGTTTTTGTTAAAACTTGGAAGTAAAGTTTCACAAAGGTATTGATCATATTCGTCTTCTTTGGCAAAGAAAACTTCAATAGGTAATTTTGAACCCAATAATTTCAAATTTTGAATACCAATTAAAGTCAATAGGGTATATTTTCCTCCACCAACCATGACAATACCATTACCTTTTAGATTATCCAAGTCACCAAAAGTATATTCATCATCAACTTCATTTTTAATAGCAGAAAGTACAATATCGTGTTTTTTTTTCAAATCTTTTACAGTTTTCTCATCGATGACCAACAACGAATTAAGATAATCTTCGTCGAATACAAAAGAATTATCTTCTAATTTGATTTCCTTTGCTTTACCATTTGGATATTCCTTTAATAATGGAACACTTGGCCTTGTCGAATTAATTAACTTGAAAATTTTATCATACAAGAGAGCATCGTTAGGTTTATCTTTAAAATTATTGGCACTATTTTTAATGTAATCAACAACTTTGTCCTTGTAAGCTACTGAATAACCTTGAAAATCATCAGAATATAACACTGACGCTATTAGTGAAAAACTTATTATTAGTAACAAAATAAGTGACAAAATCAAGCTATTCTGAAGTTTTTTTATATTTATAATCATCTCTCTTCTCCCCCCAACTTAAATTATCTATTTCTATGGGACCTGTTATCCCTTTTATAAATTATTCAAGGAAAGAAACAGTTTTGTTTTCTTTTTTATTTTTATTTTTTTTTTTGAAACAAAATATAAAATATCAAGCAATACTTTAAGTTTATGAACTTCTTTGGATATTTTCTACCATATTTATCTTGGTCTTTATGTCCAGTAATAAATATAGTTTAAAATCCATGTCACCGTGTTCCCTATTTTGGCGTTTATTTTTTTTTCCTTTTTAATTTCTTTTGAAATTTTTTCTTTTTTTCTTTTCAGTTCGTTAATTCCATTTTGGGAATGAGCCAAGAGTTGCCTTTATGTCGCTTATGTCGTGATCACATGCATAACGAAAAATAAATAGTATTAATATGGGCACGATAGACCCTCTTTATCAATAATATATAAAAATAGCAAAATTTAAAAATTATTTAAGACAGTATTCGGTAGTACAATAGCAATTAAAATTAAGATTTTATGTTTTAACTACCAATTTCGACATCAGAACCTAAGAAATGTAGAAAATCGTAGTCAGATATTTCTGCATTCATTTGCTCTGTTAAACTCTTAGGATTATCAGGATTTTTCATTTCCTGAATAATATTCTCTTGTACATTAGAAGAAAAAATGTCTAAATGATTTTCTGTTATTTGATTGAAATCGTTATTTATTGTTTCATCAACAAATAAGTGATTTGGAATTAAGCTCTTCGGATGTTCTGTTACCAAGATTCTGTCTTCTTTGGATAAATCTTGAGTGCTAGGCGAAGTAACTGAATTCATGTCATTAGAGTTTTTGGAATTCTTGAAACTATCATTTGAAAAAAGAGTAAAATTAGAAGTGTTTTGTCTTTGGTTGATATTAGTTGATGTATCACTATTTGAAGAGTCGATATTGAAAACTCTTTTATTTTTATTCTTCAACATTGAACTAATATCGCTTTTAATGTTATTGTTTTTGCCTATATTGAGTGAATTTTTCTTTAACAGTAAATCTAAAGCTGTATCGAATTCAAACCCTTCACCAGCAACATCTTCAACTTCAAAAATCTCTTGTCTAAACCCAAAATTAGTGTCTTTTCTTAATTTTTTAGTTTTTTGTTTCTCTTTGGTAAATCCACTTGGACTGCAATTTTGAAATTTCGGAATTTTCGAATCGATGCCACTTTTTTCGTGTAGAACTTTATGAGAGTTATCATTTTTGTTAAGATCTTGCTTTTCTTGGAGTAAAGCAGGTTCAAAGGTTTTAGAAAATTGTTCCAAAGGAACTAATAGCTTCTCATCAAAGTTCTTTGCAAGGTTCGTAGTTTCCCCATTTTCCAATTGAAAAGTTTCTTTGCAGCAAAGATGACGACAACCATTTTTATCTTTGCAAGAATGATTACATTTCCCTTGGTGTGGGTTTTTAACCAACCCTTGTTTACAGCATAAATGCCTACAGTGCTGCTTGTCTCTACACAAGTGATTACATTCGTATTTTCCGTCGGCTCTCAATTGATGTTTTTGTTGGTGCCTATGCATCTGGGAAAATTCTGATTCAGTTACATTAGTTATTTTCTGTTTTTTTTTGGTAGCATTCACTAACAATTTGTCAAGCTCGTCGTCGTCGTCATCATCATCGTCATCATCGTCATCACATTTATCTTTTTCCTCTTTTTGTTTCTCTTCATGATGAAGCTCATTTTTATTATTCTCTAAATCCTCAAATATTAAGTTGTGAGAGACTTCTGTAATATTTTGATGTACCTCTTCTGCATTTTGGACAATTAATTTCTGAAATTTCCATCCTGGAATACTCGACAAATCTAACTGAGCTATGCTTTTAATCCCAGCAATTTCCGAACAAAATGCATAACATCTGAGATTTTGATTTTTTGATCTTAAATTCACTGTAAGATTATATGATTTGGAATTTTGAATCTTACTTAATGGGATTCTACGGAAGTCAATTAATTCCATATTATCAACCACTACCACAATGTCGGCTACTAACATTTTACTATGCCAAGTTGAAATTGAATTTACAACTTTTACTTCTACACTAAGAGTAGTTTGGACAAATTGAAAATCTTTAGAAAGAGTGTCATTAAGAAATTTCAGTTGAATATCTAATTTCGGAATTTTTTCTAAGTCCTTTTTGATTTTACTACCGTTCCCCGGTTTCATTCCTAAGTAATATTCAATCTGACTGCGTTCCAATAAGCTAGCTGCTTGTAAAGAACAAACGTCATTGTTAGCAAACTTTCGAACATAGGCTAGACCTATTCCTTCTAGTTGTCTTAAAGACATCGCTGTGTCTTCCCAACATTTTCCGTTAATGCATCTCCCTAATTTTAGTGCGGCTAGTAAAGACCCTGCATCTTTTTTTTCCGAAAATACATCGATCATGCATCTAATAATTCTAGGTGCTTGCTTAAATATATATGTTTTATCAGAAACAAAATTAGAATGTAGTTTAATTGATCCGTTATAGTTTGGAAACTCAAGTCCACCTAATTCATACTGAATTAATAGAAATATTTTTGAATGTGTTTCTCTGACATCTTTTGATTTCAAAGGGTATTTTAAGATCGGAGAAGCATTAATTTCCTTAAACAATCTTTTCTCTTGGTGCTTTAGTCTTATTTCCTTGAACTCTGAAGACAAACTAAACAGGTCAAGAATTTGACGAAAACCTTGATTTGGAGGATTACGCAAAAAAGTTTTCATGGTTTCAAATAAAATGTAGTGTTTCGACATTGAATCGCCAAACTCTGTGCTACCGTAACTATTTTCATTTTCGGAAATAATCTTGTAACTCAATAACTCTTGTAATTTCTGTCTGCAAAAATTTGTTAACCTCAGATCTAAATTTAAGTTTCCGTTTCTTAATTCTTTGATTTCAGAGTATGCCAAGGGATTTATCTTGAATCTTGAATAAAAGAACGTTGATTTTAACCAATCTACAGCAGATTCCACAGAAGTTACAGTATGTAACGATACTTCTGCAGCTAAATGTTCAATAAAATTAAGATGTAAGCAACTTTCCAACTTTTCACTTCCTTTTATTAATCTCTCATAATTTTCTTTTTCTCCAGAATATGTCATAATAACTGCACAACCTTCAGTTTCAAATTGTGGTCTTCCTGCCCTACCAATCATTTGTAGAATATCCAATTCTGAGTACTCTTTCAACTCACCTTCTACCCAAGCTTTTGTTCCTTTGACAACTACCAAATAGGCTGGCAAATTAACTCCAACTGAAAGAGTAGATGTAGAACATAAAACTTTGACAGCACCATTTAGAAAATTTTTCTCAACAGCCTGTCTATCTTCATATGATAATCCTGCATGGTGAAAGGCAACTCCATTACTTAACATTTTAGTTAAATCTCTATCTTTGATAGAATTTGCACCGGCTCTATTAAAATCTGAAAAAATACCTTGAAGGTTCTCATGCAAATATTTTGCTGTTGAAATAGAAATGGATCTTGTTGCGCAAAATATTAAAACAGGTTTTCCCAGGCTGTGATTATGCAATACTTCAATGAGTTTAGAGTTTAAGAAAGTATCAAACTGGAAATCATTATTTGAGGTCATGTTATATCCATAGACAATGCGATTCAATTTTACAGCTCTATATTCTTCTCCAAATGTCAAAGTATTTGCTGGTAATTGACTTTGAGAACTTAATCTTAACCAGTTTGATATATCTTCAATATTTGGGACTGTAGCAGACAAAGCAATAATTCTTAAAGAGTTACACATTCGATTCATTCTAGTTGTCACAGCTTCCAAAGTGGAGCCTCTTTTATTTCTTAAAACATGAACTTCATCAATCAATAATAGTTTAACTAATTCAAACAATTTGCTATAGTCTGACCATCTTCTTGTCAACAAATCCCATTTTTCAGGTGTACAAATGATAATATCTGATTTTCTCACTTTATCGGCTTCCATGAAAGAAGTGTCACTTGTTAATAGTCCAACACTAATATTCATAACGTTAAATTTTTTTGACCAATCATGATATCTTTCAGTACATAAAGCTTTTGTTGGTGCCATATATAAGATTTTGTAATTACTGAAATTGACACTATTTTTATTATTCAAATGTAATCTGATAATAGCTAATTCAAATAAAACTGTCTTTCCGGAACCTGTTGGAGCACTAATAACACAATTACCATCATTTTCAAAAACTGAATTGAAAGATTTTGATTGCATTGCATTAAAAAATTCAAATTTGAAAAGACTTCTTATCTTATCTGGTAGTATATTAATTGAGATATTATGTGATGATAACTGATTTTGAGTTTGGACTTGTTGAAAATAAGGATTATTCTTATATCTATTTTGAAGACTAAATTGAGAATAAAGATTTTCCTTGCCTTCATATTGCTCTGAATAATTTAGTTCTATTTCTTGTTGGTCTTGAGCAAGAATATCATTTTTTTTTGGTATAGTAAAATTAGGTGGAGCTGCAATGTGTCTTCTATCGTCAAATGAAGATGCAACAATTTTAGGTCTCTTTGGGGGCGGGGGTATTCCAACTCTATTTTCAACGTTTCTCAAAGACCCATAGTTAAACTGTTCAAACCCATTTATAGATGAACCTCTTTTGGTTGGCGTTTGATAATATTCATCATTAAATACTATTCCAGTCCTATCTAAGGACAGCCTTCTAAAATTCGAGTCAACAAATGGATCATCTGCAGCAGAAAAAAAAAAATTAAATATATATATATATATATTTGTTTAGTAAGCACATCTTATTAATCTTTAACTATGAAATAAAAATCTAAAACAATAAGGTAATAACTACTTTCTTCTGATTCAATAAAGCGGTTAAGGTCATTTAAAAAAGAACCCATATCCCATACAGCTGCTCTTATATCGTAAAAAAAAATTTAAAACTGATTTATCAACACAACAAATGCTCTTACTTCTCTTTCAATTATAGTTATATATAGATAAAAAAGACACTTTGGACTACACCTTGATCTTTAAAAAGAAAATGGCGCTCATGCTACAACATTTCAAATGTTGTACTTTCCCAAAAAGGAAAATTTTTTGGGTTTTTCTTTCTTGGTATTTAAAATAAAAGTAGTGCACAAAAAGTACAATTACAGTTGGGAAAGTTTCTTAGTTTCTAGCTGAGGAAGAGCGTTTTTATAATATGTTTTATAATTATACAACATTTAAGATTAACAGCCAATATATCAATTTGATAGTTATAGACGGAGTATTAGAGGGCTAATTATTATTGAAGTGAGTATTATAAGTGAAGGGAGGTTTTTTTTTTATATATTCAAGTGGTACGAAAAAAAAAAGTTTTTATAGAAAAGAAGAAAAATTAGTTTCAGCGCTTAATTGATAGGTTAGAGAATCAAGTTTTTTTCTTTTTTTAATTCTTTTTTTTTTTTTTTTTTGATTGCTTGATTGATTGTTTGATTGATTGATGGTTCAGGAATTGGTGGTGATTAAGGAGTAGACGTATATATAAGGATAATGTCTGTTCAGCCGCAGACCGAAACACAGATATCTTTTGTTCAAGCATCATATGATTCCGATTCTGAGATGAATTTGGATGATCAGATAACAATGACTGCTAATGGTGATGGGAATCAGAATGAGTCTGTTGAAAAAGAATTGATTATGGATCTTGATGAAGATGAGAAGGGCGATGAGGATGAAGAAATCCTAGACATTGAAGAAGTTAAAGACCAAGAAGATGAAGCTTTGTCTGATATTTCTTCTATGACTCAAAGTAATAGCTACCACGAAGAAATTAGCGAGAATGAGGAGAATTATGATACAAGTAAAGATAACGATGAAGAGTTATTGGATTTTGTTGAAGAAGTACCAGGTGACCAATCGGTAGAAGCGAAAGAAGAAAATCAACAGGAAGGTCAATTAATTGATAATGATAAGAATCAAGAAGAAAAAATAACCGATACAATATCAGAAATTCAGACAAGTAATCCAAATCCAAATCTAGAATTGAATAAAGATGAGGCACAAAATGAACTGAATTCTGAATTCGGCCAATTAGAGGGAGACGACCAGAATAATGAAGTTTCAAAAGAGTTGGATGATATAACGGAAAATCAAGTAAAAATGGGGAGTAATAGCATGCATCGAGACCCAGAATTTGAAAATCTGAGTGTAAACGAAGAGACTTCACAAACTCAAGAAGATTATAGTAATAACGAAAAAGAGAATGCTAGTGCCACAGATGATGAGATTTACAACGAACAACTCGAAACTGAGGATAAAATAGAAAACAAGAACAAAAATGATAGACTGGGTGAGAATGATGATTCTGAAAAAGTTTTGAACAAGAATGAAAATGACAATGACCATGACAACGTACATGAGGACGAACACGAGGATGAACATGAGAACGTGCATGAGGGAGAATACGAAGAAAGACACGAAGATAACCAGCAGGATAATCATGAAGACGACCATGAAGACGACCATGAAGACGAATATGAGGTCAAAGAAGATGTGGAAAATGAGGAGGAGCACGATATTGAAGAGAAGAATAGAGATGACCACGAAGGTGACCACGAAGACAGACTTGAGGTCGACCATGAGGTGGAAAATCAAGAGGAGCAAGATAATGAAGAGAAGAATAGAGATGACCACGAAGGTGACCACGAAGACAGACTTGAGGTCGACCATGAGGTGGAAAATCAAGAGGAGCAAGATAATGAAGAGAAGAATAGAGATGACCACGAAGGTGACCACGAAGACGGACATGAGGTCGAACATGAGGTTGAAAATAAGGAGGAGCACGATATTGAAGAGAAGAATGGAGTCACGAGTGAACATGAAAGGGATGAAATACAGAAAGAGAATTTTGATGATAATAATCTGAACGTATCGCGAGAATCTGTAATAACTGAATTGGAAAAAAGCGAAGAAAAAAAACGAGAGGTGACTGAAAACAAGGAGTACAATACTTCCGATTCCACTGTGGCTTCTATTGAAAATGAGATAGTTGACGAAGTGATAGATGATATTTTCAATAAAGGGGACTTGCCTTTAATTTTGGAAACTGAAACTAGCAGATGTCTCTTAATACAACCACCAGAATATTTTAACAAGGATGAGTTGACTTTACCTGTTCTTTATCAGGACAAGACAATTGCGGGTAAAACATTAGAAGCCATATTTAATTTGATAAGAGCTACTGAAGAAGTTTCTGGCGAATTTGAAACTGATAAGGAATTGGTATTAACAGTTGATGCCTTAGATTTAAAAATTACTGAGGATAATATTTACTGTCATGATATAACTGTGCTGGATTTAATTCATTTGAAAAAAGATGCAAATAAGAAAAATTCACTGATGTTTAAAGGTAGAGCTGTGGATAATTTGGATAAGATTTCATTAACTTTAAAATTATCCACTCAAAGTAGGTTTATCACTCGATTCAATGACTTATGTTCTTCAATAACTTCAGATTCTAAGATTGACGCTGAAGATAATGGAGAAAAGCCAAGTTCGAAAGAAGAAAGAGAAGGAAAAGAAGATGGAAAAGAAGTTGCAGAAGAAGAAGAAGAGGAAGATGATATTTTAGAGGAAATTGATAATGATGGTTCTTCTACGATCCAACAAAAAGAAGTTGCACAACCAGTGAGATCTAATAAGCGGGAACTTTATACTGATGATAATAACGATGGACCAGATCAAGAAAGAGGAGGTGTTAAGAAACAAAAAGCTTAGGCCAATATATACGTATATATATACATATATGTAAGTAGTAAGTAGTTGTATAGTTTTAACTTAAAATATACGTTACAGAAGATATATTCTCATATATATATGAGGTTTAGGTATACAAGAACAAGTACAAAATATCAAATTTAGTTTTTTTTTCATATATTAAAATTTATTTCCCTTTTAATCTCAAATGAAACCAACACTAAACAAAACGTTACAAAAAATAATAAAAATTTAAGAAAAAAATAAAAATTTTTTCCTCTTTTCTAATTATTGGTTATTATGATTTTAGTTTGTAGCAACAGTTCCTTCAGCAGCTTTTTCAACTTCTTCAGCTTTTTCAGTTAAGATTAATTCAATGTGACATGGAGATGATTCGTAAGCATTGATTCTACCGTGGGCTCTGTAAGTTCTTCTTCTTTGTTTTGGAGCTTGGTTAACTTGAATATGAGAAACAACTAATTTTGATGTATCTAAACCTTTTGCATCAGCATTTGATTCAGCATTTCTCAACAAATCTTGGATGAATTTAACAGACTTAACTGGCCATCTAGCTTTGGTAACACCAAATTCTTTACCTTGGGCAGTTCTACCAATTGAAGAGTTGAAACGACGGAATGGAATTGCTCTTTCATGGTTAACAACTTGGTCCAAATATTGTTGAGCTTTTTTCAAGTTCCAACCGTTAATAGATTGAGCAGCTTCTCTGGTGTTCTTGAAAGAAACACGCAAGTATGAGCCACGAGCTGAAGCTGAACGAGCTGGGTTTGATGGAGTAGCACCGTATCTAGTCATTTCTTATGCTTTTTAATATAAACTTGAATAATTCGAAAAGACAAATTAAACTATATTATTTTTATTATAGTATTAAAATATTGGTGATAATTTTTTTTCCTATTTTTTCTTTTTCTTGTTTTTTTTTCTTTAATTTTTTTTTTTCACTTTTAATTACACGTTGAAAAATTTGAAAAAGGTTAAAAAATAAAAAATTATAAGAAAATCTGCCAAATCATTAAATATTCCCAAACGGGAAATTAGGGTTTTCTTACATTGTGACCGTCAAAAAAAAGTTGTTTATTTTATAAAAAATCTGTTATGGTGTCAGGATGTTAGATAAGAACAAATTGTAAAAAAAAAAATCAAAAAAAATTCAAAAAAAAAAACGATTTTTTGGGGGCTTTCGGGAATTATATAAAATTCCCGAAAAAAAAATCTGTACTTTCCGCATGAAGCAAATTGTCATTCAGGAGAACGACTTTTGTTATTTCTTCATTTCAATTCAAGCAAAACGAAATTAAAGAGAATAAATATTTCCAATTTACCGCCTTTACTATACTATATTATTATATTTTTTTTTTCAATATTCAAAAAAAAAACCAACCAATTCTTTTCCAAGTTGTTTCGTTTTTGCCCTCTTTATCTTGCTGTATTCTTTCTTTTAATCTTTAATGTTTTCAAAGTATTTTCTATCGGAGTAGATTTGATCTGTGGAACACTACTATTTGTAATTAAGTATTTTTTTTTTAAAATTTCAAAGAGTTGTGTAAAGGCGATATAATATGTAAGTTAGTAAAAGAAGGTAAATAACTAGATATGTTTTATATACAATAAAAATAAGAGAGTATAATAATATATTACAATTAGCATATGATTTTAGTGGGAATTTTTTTATAAAGTAATTAAAAGTTTTAAATGATGATGATTAATAAGAGTAATTTTGCAATTCTTCATTTTGTTTTTTAATTTTTTTTATGAAGTTAACATTTGCAATTGATGTTGCTCATGACCTGTTATCAGATTATAAAATTGGACAATTAATAGGTATTTATGAATTATCATCAATAAGAGATACTCCACCATCGGTAACGAATTTAACATGGGTATTAAATATATATGATTCAAAAGCTGATAAAAGTTCGAGTAAATTAAAAGTTGAAAATTGTCCTGAAAATGCTCAATTATGTGGTCTTACAACTGTATCTTTACCTGGAAAAGATGCAATATTAACTGAAATTATTTCATTTCCAAATAATTTAAAATTTAATACTAGAGTAGAAGAAAATATTGATTATTTTCAAAGAGGTATGAATGATTCAGATTTTTTAGAAATTGAAATTGAAGGTGCAAATTGGGGGAAAAATTCAATAAATGCTCATTTAAAATTTATATGTGATAAATCTTCTAATAATAAATTAGGATTAAATATAAATGGGTTAACTTTCCAAGGATGGAATGGGTATGATTTATATACCGAATGGGTTACAACAGCGGCATGTGCCGGTACAGAAGGTTCGAATCCTTCAAAACCTCCTCCAAAACAAAATCATGGTGAAAATGGTAATGATGATTCATCTCATTGGGGGTGGTTCACGTGGTTATTCATATTCATGGTATTATTATTTGCTGCCTATGTTATCGGTAATGCTTGGATAAATGCTAATAGTAGTAGTGGGAATGAATTTTTAAATGAATTAATTGATTCATTTATTGATATTCTTCATAGAATACCAAGTTTTTTACAAGAAATATGGAATAAAATATTTGGAAGTAGTAGTGAAAGAGGTGGTTATAGTGCTGTTTAATATTAAAAAATAATAATTTTTTAAAATTATTTGTGTGTTATATATATATATATATATATATACATATATAAGTATAAATAAGAAAATAATAAAAAAAGCAAAATTAATTTTATGGAATTATTTCTTTATATAATTTTTAATCTTTTTGTGGAGCCAAATATTTTTTCATATTATCAAATGTTACATTTAATGAAGTTTCTAAATAATGTTTTTTCTTTGTTAAAGCATTAACTTGTTCATCTATTATCTTTTTCTCATTATTTAATTTATCATTATAAGTATTTAAATCAGTTTTGAAAAACATCTTCCCACAATTTTCCCAAACATATTGAGGTTTATCATCTGTTAATTCTTTTATAGTTAAATCTGCTATTTTCAAATTCGTTAATTGTCTTTGTAATTGTAAATCAGTTATCGATAATTCTGATTTATTTTTTTGTAATTGATTATCCATCTCAATCAATGTCTAAATAAAATTACATAGATAGCTATAGTTAATACATGAGCGGTAAACAAATAAAAAAAAAAACACAAAAAGCGCTTAATATCAAATCAAACTTACTTTTCTAAGAGCTACTTCTGGAATTGACATCTTGGTATTCGGGCTTTGCTTTAATATTCTTTTAGTGATAATGATAATTCAGTTAATAAAATATATATATATGTAGCGCGCTCAGATTTGTATAATAAATTCTTTCTTCTTCTTTTAGAAGTTTGCTCGGGATTGCACTACCCTTTGGGGTTTTTTTTGCACTTTTAACACACTACTTTATTTCGGAAAAAAATAAACAAAATGGAATTAAAATACACTACCATTAAAGCTTTCCCAATAGGGAGTGTTTAGTTTTTGGATACACGACTGCGAGGCAGTAGTGCAGACGAAATTAAATAATCTTAAAAGAGAAAAAAAAAATTTAAATTTCCGTGTTTGGAAATTGAGTTGTCAGAACACGATCTTTATTTTTTAATTGATTTTTTGTTTTTTTAAATAAATAAAAATTGAGTGTAAATGAAATTCGTTAGCAAATAAATACTAAGGAAATAAATAATAATGATAAAGTTGTAATTGATCAATTTGTAAATATATTTTTAAGAAGAAAAAAAAGAGTTGAGGAAAGTTTTTTTGTTTATAAAATATTTTTGGAAAAGATTTAAGTTTACAAAGTTTTAATGATGAAGGAGAAAAATGGAGATCTTAGACCTAGAGCTTCATCAAGTTTACCAGTTCCAGTTAATTTTAATAGTTTTAGAAAACAAAATAAAAAATCATTATTAATATTAGTATTAATATTATTTTTATTAAATTTTGTAACTTCAAAATTTTTAAATCTTAGGCTTTTCCCCTTTTTAAGTTATTATTCCAAGAAATCTTCAATTTCAAATTTATTATATACAAATCCACAATTATTATCAGAACATGGACTTTCAAGATCAGAAATTGAAGTTACATCACCATTAATTTTTCCAAGTGTTGAAAATGCTCCATTATTAAGAGAATTAACTTTAAAGAATTTATTTAAATCTAAAATTGATCCAAAGACACAAAAATCAGTTTTTTTATATGATGATGAAGAAGAAATTAATTCTGAAAATGAAATAAAAGAATCTCCTTCAGATTATGATACAAGTAATCCACTTATAAAAGCTAAAAAAAATTTTAAAGAACAAGGTAGAAGAATTTTACAAAAAAATTTAAAAAATTCTCCAGAATTAGTTATAGTTACAGGTTTAGATTTTGAAAATTATGAATTAACTTACCTAACTAGAGTTGCTCAAAATAGAGTTGATTATGCTCAAAAACAAAATTATGGAGTTTATATAAGATGGTTACAAGAATTTATTCCAATAATGCAAGATACAGAAAGTGATACAAGATGGATTAAATTATTTTTAGTAAGAGCTGCAATGCATGCTTTCCCAGATGCTAAATATTTTTGGTATTTAGATCAAGATACTTTAATTATGAATCAAGATATTGATTTAATCTCATATATATTGACTCCAGATGCTTTGGATCCAATTATTATTAAAGAACAACCAATTATTCCTCAAAATGGATTAATTAAAACATATAAAAATTCTAGACTGGAAAATGTTAGGTTAATATTAACTCAAACAGATACAAAAATAGATTCTTCATCATTTATTATAGTTAATGATGTATACGGTAAGAGTTTATTAGAATTTTGGTCTGATCCATTGTTTAGAACATATACAAATTTCCCATATTTTGAAGAAAGTGCAATAACACATATCTTACAATGGCATCCTGTGTTATTAAGTAAAACTGCAATCATACCAATAAAGACAATAAATTCTGTACATTCAGCTTTAGAAATTAAAGATCAAACGGATACATTACATTATACAGATAAGGATTTGGTTGTTAATTTTAGAGGTTGTAGTGATCAAAAGAACTGTGATGAAATACAGAACGAATATTGGAATATTTTAAAGAATAAAAACTGATTAAAAATATAAAGGTAAAAATATCTATATATATATATATATATATATATATATATATATATATAATAAATATATATATATAATTATTTATTTTTTATTTATTATTATTAT